>OZ029928.1:1381107-1545518 GCA_964023275.1 Norana najaformis
AGTTTTAAAGGCGGTGCTTATATGGTCTAAAGAAGACAAGTTAAGAAAGCTTCAGCTTAAGAATCTACTTATAAGCACGGCTCATTTGAAGGGTACCAGATCTGTTACAATTTGGAGCTATGTTAGGTTTCAGCTAACAGAAACGGAGTTCGCTGCACGTAACAGAACTGCTTAATAAACAAATGAGCAATAATGACAAAGAACAAGAGGCAGGCCAAATTATTTGATAAATTGGAAATATTAACAAGTCAAGATGAAAAGCACGATACTTGCTTTTTAAAATGCAAAACTACTGACTAATATCTAGAAATCTATCAATATAGGTTAAGTAAAACGTGTTTAAAAGCCTACCGAATCAATAGAATTTAATATCAAACAAAGCGTCCGACTTCCGGTTCTCTAAACTAAAGCCTAATGAAGTTAAATGCCATTAAGAACAGAAATTTCTCAGCAAGCGAACAACGCAAAAAAAAACTAGAAGAGTTACAAGTGGATGACTCACACACACATTTGGATCCAAACAACGAATTCTCATCCAGATTTGACAGATGATAGTGGAGTAGGGAACCAGCGTCGCGGCGTCTGCGCTTTATTTCTTAATTCTATATTTTCTAACTTTTCGACGTCTTTTCTGATTTTTTTAATTTTTCTTTCTTACAGGATTTATGCTCTGTCTTTGGTGAGTTCGTTCCTATTTGTTTCAACATTTAATCAACTTAAGATTCGCCTAATTTTTGTCCTTTTTGCACTCGTTCGCCTGCGTCTTTACCTTCCGCCATTTTAGCTTCATCAAACTGCCACGTCATCTTAGATCACATAATGTACAGTTCAATCATTCTTCTTATTTTCGGTCTACGTTTCATGATCGCCTTCCATATTAGTTGCCAACCCTTCCACACCCGCTTGCCCTACATTGTTCCTACAGCCAAACATTCTTACTGCGCCCAATTTGGCACAACGACTATGCAGTATGGACGTATGTGTTTTATTCCTTTATCGTTCTTCCTAACTTCATCTCTCAGGCGACCACCACAGCACCTCACCCGCCATACCATCTTCAACATACTAATCCTGCTTTCCGGGGACATCCACCCAAATCCTGGCCCACTGGATTTTTATTCATGTCCTCCTCCCTCACCTCCTACCTATCCTCCTCCTTCCAGAATTTCTTCCTCCAACATCCTCGACAATGCTCAAAATACTGACAACAGCCGCTTCTTACTTTGCACGCTAAATATCCGATCATTACTACATCCTGCACATTCACAAGAAATCAGTGATTTAGCCCTCTCTTCTCACCCGCCTGACATATTTGCCTTATCTGAAACCTGGTTTAATTTAAACACCACTCTTGCTCAATATGAAGACTGTATCCCTCCTGGCTACCATCTTTACAGTACACCTCGTCCCTGCAAACCATCTAGCCCTTCTCATAAAAATCCAACTGGAGGTGGTATTGCCTTTCTCACCCGAGAACCTGCCACAGTTTTAGACTCACCTGGTTACTGTTTCCACTCTTTTGAATGTGCATCAGTTACGCTTAAACTTCCTCACACAAATCTGACTATCTTTAATGTATATCGCCCTCCATCCTCCTCTTCATATTCAAGTCCTCCATCGGTCTTCCTGAAAGAATTTACCACCCTCCTCTCTACTGCCGCCACTACACCTCATGAATTTCTGATTACAGGTGACTTCAATATACATGTCGATAACCCCTCTGACACATTTGCTTCTGAATTCCTCACCCTATTGTCCTCAACTAATCTGGTTCAACATGTCAAATTCCCCACCCACATTCACAATCACACACTTGACCTTATTATCACATCATCATTCTCCACTCTATCGCCTGATATATCTTTCTCTTTTGACACGCCATCTGATCATTACCCCATCTTTACATATCTTAACATTCTTCCGACACCACGTCCTGATTCTGTCTTTCATTCTTTTCGTCGCATCAGTTCAATAAATATTGAAGCCTTCATACAAGATATTTCCTGTTCTGACCTCGTGTTAAATCCACCCTCCTCCCTGAATGACCTTCTCTCTTCCTATAACACCACTCTTTCCACTATCCTTGACAAGCATGCTCCTATTATTACCAAATCCCGTTCTCACTCTAACAATCCTTGGTTCAGTTCCTATCTCCAGGCCTTCAAATCTTTCCGGCGACGCCTTGAGCGTGCCTATAAACGCACCAGGGATCCTCAACTTCTCTGTGCCCTTAAATCTGCCACAAATAAATACCATCGCCTTCTTACTGCAGCTAAACAAAGATTTTACTCCTCACTAGTTCGTTCTCGATCCTCTAGCCCTCGCCTTCTCTGGAAAACCATTAACCAGCTCCTCCATCGGAACTCATCTAGCCCACTTCCAAATTCTCTTCCGTCTTCTTCAATAGCCGACTCGTTCTGTTCTTTCTTTTCGAACAAAATTAGTACCCTCCGTCTCTCTCTTCAATCTCTACTTTCTAAAACCTCCAACAATCCAGCTGCTGATGCTCCCTCTTCCACCTATGACAGCCCACCTTCGCCACCTCGATCCTCATTTTCTGCTTTTCAACCTACATCAGAGACCGAAATACTAAATCTGCTAAAATCTCTCCCAAACAAACAGTGTGAACTTGACCCTATACCTACCTCCTTATTGAAAGACTGTGCATCTGTCCTTGTTCCAATTATTACCAAAATAGTTAACCTCTCCCTCTCTACTGGAAATTTTCCCCTTCTTTTTAAACACTCTCTTGTTACCCCTCTTCTCAAGAAATCATCTCTCGACAAGGAAATCCTTTCTAACTACCGGCCTGTTTCTAACCTCACTTTCATCTCCAAATTAACTGAACGGATTGTCCTCTCTCGAATCAATAACTATTTAGCTTCTAACTCACTCATTAACCTACACCAGTCTGGTTTTACTAAACGCCACTCAACCGAAACTCTGCTGACATCTCTCTACAACAAGCTTGTTTCTGCCATTTCTCATCAACAGGTTTCTTGCCTCTGTCTCCTCGATATCTCTGCAGCCTTCGACACCATAGATCACAATATCTTACTCCACCGACTTTCAACCTGGTTTGGTTTTGCTGACACTGCTCTCCTATGGATACAGTCTTATCTCTCCTCCCGCTCTTTCTCTGTTAAAACTTCAGAAGCCTCTTCTAAGTCATGCCCTCTTACTTGCGGAGTTCCACAAGGCTCCGTTCTTGGACCTCTTCTGTTTATCCTCTACACTACCCCACTCAGTTCACTCATTAAAGCATCCTCCGTTGACCATCACCTCTATGCTGATGACACCCAACTATTCATCTCTTTCTCTCCAAATTGTTTCAATCAGTCTACAGATCATCTTCTTTGTGTGGTTAAACAAATCTCCTCTTGGATGACATCTAATCTCTTATGCCTGAACCCATCTAAAACTGAATTCATACTTATCGGCCTACGTGACCAGCTCAAGAAAATTCCTGACCCCTCTATCTCCCTCAGCCTGGACTCTGCCTCCACCCACACCTTTAATACTAACTCTTCTGTCCGTAATTTAGGTGTTATTTTCGATCAGAACCTTACTTTTTCTGATCATATTACCCATCTTTCCCGCTCTTGCTTTATGCATATCCGCGACCTTCGCAGAATCCGTCCTATGCTTGACTTCAAAACCGCATCGATCATTGCCACATCCATAGTCCATGCAAAACTTGACTACTGCAATTCACTTTTCCTCAATATTGACACAACCCAGATAAATCGCCTACAAGCTATCCAGAATGCTCTCGCACGTGCTGTCACCAAAACCCCCAAACACCATCACATCACCCCTGTTCTCAAATCACTGCACTGGCTTAAAATACCAGAACGAATAGAGTACAAAGTCTTATCCCTCACCTACAACACACTTCAATCCTCCCAACCCTCCTATCTTCGTCAATTATTTACTATCCAACCACTCCGTTCAACCCGCTCCTCATCTGTCCTAACACTTCTTCGCCCTCCCGTCACCTCATCCTTAAAATTTGGAAATCGCTCGATAGCCATAGCTGCCCCACCCCTTTGGAATAAACTCCCGCCAGAATTGCGACAGTTGTCTGGTCAATCATACGAACTCACCAACACTTCACCTCTTTCAGTTTCTGCACAGGTCTTTCACTCAAGACTGAAAACACTTCTTTTCCAGAAATCTTATCCTGATTCTTCCTCTTCCTCTTATCTCTCTTCTCGCTTCAATTTCAAACAGCATCCACCGTAGCCGTCCGACTGTCTGAGTGCCTGACTCCTGGATCTTGACCCTTTTGCCTATCGATTTTGTTTTGACTGAGCGCCTGTGAATAAGCTGGTTCCCGCGACTTAGCTTTCGTTGAGCGCTATAGAAATCTCGAGATTACGATTACGATTACGATTACGATGACATCATATTCAAAGATTTGCAAAATCTCCGGACCAAGTTATATATCAATAGTGCGGAGCAACAACAGACCATCAATATACGATTGAATATCAGTATGCATACATAAATACAAAGATACATACATATTATGTGCATACACACAAACTTACTTATGTACTTACTTATATGTATTTCATTCAACCTCTTTACACAAACAAGACTCATTCTAGGCAAGAATTTGAATTCAAGTAACCGAAAAACTTTGAAATCATAATATTGAGTGCATACGTACAGCAGCGGGTTTCTTTAGTGGTCATCGTATCGTTATATGTTTGGTTCCTAATGTAATTGTAAGCGATGCACTCGTATGGTCCTTCAGTTGTAATGGATATCACCGAACCACTAGTTATAGTGTTATTGTTCAGATCCAGCCATTTATATCCCGCTAGAGGGTTGGCATCTGCTACACATGTAAGGTTTTTCTGTTGATAGATACAGCCATACTCTGCTGAAGACGTAATGCTTATATTTCCAGGAGAATCTAAAACAAAGAAAACACTTCTCAAAATGGGAGCTTTATTTCATATGTACGTATGCTTGTAATTTTTATCGATTCGTCCTTGTGACTCCGTTTAAAAGCGAGAACAGTAATCGATATGACAGAAATTAGAGCGTAGGCTAGTAGATTCATAAAAACATGTGGTGCTTTTTGCATATTTCTTGTATATCAAAATGAAAAGATTTGCAATTGAAGTAAGCAAACTGAGCATGCTCTGAGAAAGATATACTGGAATCAAATGTGACGCCCAAAAACTCCGCGATGATAAGTGCAGTGATAACTGATCCAATCAGCTGAACCGAAGTAAGCCAGTCTGTTTTGGAGGGGTTGGAAAGAAGCTCATTGAACATCATCATACCCTGTGTATCGCCTTTTTTCGGCCTCGGTTGTACTACGGCGCTCTATAAATCGTTTTATTATTTTTTTTATTAATATTATTATTATTATTTATTATCTACAACCATAGCTGAAAGCAGTTGGACAGATGAAAAAGACGTGAAACTGTCAAAAGAAATCAGAATCTGAGTATCATCAGCATATCCTGTATATGGTTGTTCAGCGAATAATGCACCAAGCGGCATAGTATAAATAGTGAAAAAGAGACCGCTAAGTACCGATAAATCTGACATCCATGCCTCTGCTTTGGGGTCTTCTTCTTCGGTTCAGGCAGAATCCAAACTCGCCATACAGCAGCAATCAATCAAATCCAACAACTAAACATGCACATTCCCATTAAGAGTACGATAGTTGTGGCACGCACGTCAATTCTGATATTGCTGCTGCTAAGAGGCTACGCATCCACCTCGAAAAATGCTAGTGACACTATCGCCTACCATTTGACCGTGCCGAGTTCAGAACACTACGTCAGATGGTCCGAACACTTGTGAAACGTGCCAAATTCCCCTATCTCCGTAATCGGGTCTCCGAAAATTGTAGCTCCCCTACTTCAACGTGGTGCACTATAAATAAGATCCTGCACCGTGATAAATGTTATTTCTTACCAAGCTCCTTCCAATAATCTCTTTCCAAAAAAATTATAAAATTCAGGACAACTCTTTCAAAGGCGTATTCCTTTGATCACTTTTTCATCCTAAATTCCTCTCCACTTGTCTTCAGCTTCTTCCAATCAGAAACTCAGCCTAAAATTCGCAAGCTCACTATGTCGCCCCCCAACAAGCAGTGTACACCAGATACTCGGAAGGTGATAAAAGAATAAATGAATAGTAGCTTCGATGGAAGAATTTAGTAGTAAGAGCTGTGCGATCTCATAGATATGTTTTACAAGGAGAGAGTTTTAACAGTGGAAGAGTGAGAACCGGTTATTAATAGATCGTCTGTATGGCCCGTGTCATGAATTGGAAATCAAATAAGTTGCTTGAGGTCAAAGGTTTAAGAGAAAGTCCTTAAATGTTAGTCAGTCGCTGTCTGAAGTGTCAAACTGTATATTGCAATCGCCAGTTATAATGAGTTTTTAATAAAGGAGATCGAACATTCGAGTAAACATTTACATTCTGTAAGAAAGCCAGAGAGGCAAAATGATGGAGGTCGATAAATGGATTAGCCGCCTAATATAGAAGTTCAGAGTTGTAGCAAGAATTTCGGAATACTTTGTAAGTGGATTAGGAAGATGGAAACAAGACAGTTTATTATACAGTGTATGAAAGGCTACGCTTCTACCTCGACCCTCCAGAGGCTCACACAGGAGAGAAAAATACAAAAGCTTAAATAAGGAAGTCAGGAACATTCAGCTGTACAGGCCGACTTATTAGCTCAGCTTAGCGAAACAATGATGTGCCATACTTATGTTAGATTTGGAGCTACAGTGTATGTTAGAGAAATGCTAAAGATATGGAGAAGTCGATATGCGGAATGGAGAGCAAAGTGCACAAGCCTGAAGCGGTGAGATGGGGCAAAACAAAGTGGTCAGCGAAAATTTAAAATAAAAGCAGGATATCAATCATATACAGCTTATCTTTTGTCTTTGCTCATCCATCAGGTTTACAAACACTGCGCTCGCACACTGAAATCTCTAACTCTTATTGCGCACCGAACCAGCACTTTCTATGTCGCCGGCCCAAGGCTCAAGAATTCGCTGAATGTTTCTATCCGTTGTGCTGGTTTTGTGATGTCGTTTATGTCAGGACTAAAATCTCATCTGTTTCAGTTGCTTACTTCAGTTGCCCGTTTTCAGATCTCAGTGGCCTCACGGATCTTGACTGTTTGGCTCTATCTAATAGATTATGATTTTGGAATGCGGTATTCCTTAGAAGAGACCATCCAATGATGCCTTGTGCATTTACGAGAGCCGTGTCGTAAAGATTTTAATTTTTGGCCTAAGGCTCCACTAGCATCCGCTTGAATCATAAAGTAAGAGAGAAAAACCACTGCACTGGAGCCAAAGACTCATCAATTCACATTTACACTACTGGTTGAGATCTCGGAGTTGTCCTGAATCGGGAATTATTTGCCTTTCTCCTACAGTTGCTGCTGTTGTCAATCTTTTTATGCCATTGCAGAAATATTGAAACAGTTTGTAGAATTGACCACTCTATTGGATAATAATTGGAATTAAAACCGCGTTAGTGATTACCAGCAGTGTAGACAATATGCAGACAACCAGTGTAGATGTAAAAGGGAGAACTCATAAGGAACCAGATGGGTCCCTCTATAGAGCCAAATTACAGCATAAGGCTGTATAGGGTGTAGCCTATATGGTCAGTCTCAATACTAGTTACAATATCAACTGAAAGTTTCCATTTAAGTTCATAATATAGTGACGAACATTATTTCGTGTATTATTAATTTCTGCTTGAAATGTGCTTTTAAACTGGTTAAAGAGGGTATTTGGTTAACAGCATAAGGCAATGAATTCCATACAGCTGGTTCTTTCAACGAGAAAATAGAAAATAGAAAATTTCTTGTCCAAGCATATGGAAAATTCTTGTTGAAAGTTAGTTCAAGATCTAGTTGAATAATTGTGCAATGCTGATGCCTAGGAGTGCCTGAAACAATTGAGAAATGTTGTAGTAAGTAGTTCATTCTTAAATAAGTAGTACACAAGTCAAACTGTGATTTTTTAAATGCCGTCCAATGTCATGATGCCTAGATTATTGAACGCCATTTGGAAGAGGCTCTTGATTGCAATCCGCATTGTAAGCTGAAACCTTTGTGCAGAACTGCCAGACACTTGGGCCAGTGGGATAGTTAGAAGCTCACACAATGTTGCAATAGAAAACATAATCTAATCTAATCTATTCTAACCTAGTCTAAGCTAGAGACTTCTATAGCGCCGTTATCATAATGCACAAGGCATCAGTCGATGGTAATTTTATATGCGTTGGAGAAGCCAGGTCGAATTCAAATAGGTCAGAGAAACTAGAAGCCAGTAAGCAAGTTGGAAGAATTAAGTCTTTAGTTTATATCTGAATGATATCAAAGAACTGACAGAATGAACTGAACTGAACTAAGAACGAGGGGGAATCTAAGAGGGTCCAAAGCTTTGGACCAACTATCGACAAGACCCGAGAGCCCAGCATTCCGGGCACGGGTCAAAGCAAGAATCTTTTATTGGGCTTTTATTGTTCTTCAGGCGGTTAATCGCCCATTCTACCTCTTCATATAGGATGTTATCATTCTCATCATCTTCAGCTGGTGGCGTCATACCTTGTAATTCTTCGATTAGCTCTTTGTTCTTTTGCTCCTTCACACTGTATAGCTCGCTGCAGTACTCCGTCCATCGTTCTCTAATCTTTTCCTTGTCCATCAGGATATTTCCCTGTTTGTCCCTAATTGCTGTCTGTTTTGGTTGCCACTTTCCGTTTATACTTTTTATCAGCTTGAACACTTCCTTTGTTTTATATTCCCCTGCATATTGTTCAATGTCACCATACTGTTTCTCCAACCAGTTCTGTTTGTCCCTTCTGGCTAATGACCTCACTGTGTTGCACAGTTTTCTGTACTCCAGTGTTGCCTGTTCTGATTCCTTTGCCTTCAGTCTCATTTTCCTTTTTTCTTTTGCTAATTCTAGTGTTCGTTCACTTATCCATTTCTTCTTTGGTTGTTCTGCTAAAGGTATGACTGCTTCCCACCTTCCTTTCCATATCAAGTTGTTTCATATCTGCGTCTTTAATTCTCTGTGCTATTTCATCTTCATATTGAGCCCGTACCTCCACATTGTCAAGAACTTGAATGTTTCTCTTCTTTACATATTGTTGGCAGGGTATGCGCCTCAGCTTTAGCTTCAAGTTGCAGAGCACCAAGCTGTGGTCAGACGATATGTCCGCTCCTCGGAATGTTCTGCACAGCTTTACTGATGTTTGCCATCTTCTGTCAATCGGCACTAAGTCTATCATGTTGGTGTGTTTTCCATCTGGCGATGTCCATGTATACTTCCTGCAGTCCTTTTGTTTGAATTTGGTGTTGCAAATTATCATTTCATGTTTAGCAGCAAATTCCAGCAGTTTCTCTCCTCTCTCGTTCCTTGTTCCGTACCCATATTTCGACATTATGTGTTCCCAACCTGTGTTGTCCTTGCCAATCTTTGCATTCCAATCTCCAGCTATGATCTTGATGTCTTTCATTGGCAAGTCATTCAGGGTGTTCTCCAGGTTCTCATAAAATTCTTCAATATCTTCCTCTGTGCTGTCTGCTGTTGGTGCATATATCTGAATGATTGATATGCTCAGAGGTTGTCCACTTAATCTAGCTGCAATCATCCTGGAGTTTACTGGCTTATACCCTAGTAATGCTGCCCTAGCCCTTGAGTTCAGTAGAAATCCCACACCTCTCTGGTGCTCATGTTCCTCTCCTGACCAGATCACTTCTCCGTTGTTTAACTCCCCAGTCCCTGTCCATCTCATTTCCGACATACCCAGAATATCCCATCGATATGCTTCCATTTCTTTCCTCAGCAGCTCCAACTGTCCTGCAGCCCACAATGTCCTCACATTCCATGTTCCAACCGTAAGTTCATGCTTCACAAGTCTCAGTTTCTGTTGATCTCTCCATTCTCCGGTAGCCAACCTCTCGACCCAACCCCGGTCGATCGGTTGGGGACGCGGACCTTGTTTGCCCGGGCGACGTCCGAGCCGGGATCCTCTATCTATGATTGTCATTGCATTGGATTTCCTTCGTCTGTTTCCTTTATGAACGGAGTATCTGCACCCATCCGTTCGACCCTAAATACGAGAAATAAAAAGGATCTACTCCTTAATGGACATTCACAATATAAATTTATACAACATTCATTCATCAAACTCAACGTAAAAGTCAACGACCAATGAAACGACTATGAGATATAATCCTACAAACGTGGGCATGACCATGCAGCCAAGATCAGCGCTCGAACAACCTACTTAGCAAACTAGTTGGCTCAACTTGGGGCGTCAGTGTCCAGGCATTAAGAACTTCAGCCATTGCTCTTTGCTATTCGGCAACAGAGTTTTGTGCCCTCGTATGGTGTCGCTCGACCGACTTTCGGATAGTTTTTGTCCCTCTCCACCCGGCCCTGCTCATCGTTTCAGGAACACTGGCCCAACCCAACTGCCATGGCTGCCGGTCCTAAGAAATATCGCATCGCCTCGTCTCCGAAGAAAGAAGGCTACTCCAATACTTCTGAAAAAGATCGGGGCTAACAACGATTTACCATTTCACGACAATATCACTTTGCGCGCGCCAGCACGCGATGCCCAATTTGTTTGGCTAGGAACATTGACAGCTATTAATAATAATAATAATAATAATAATAATAATAATAATAATAATAATAATAATAATAATAATAATAATAAGACAATTTATATAGCTAATGGGCATGGAGGGACGAATGGGTAGCAGCGAATATGAATAACCACTCCCTTATCGGTGAACCCTGTTTGTCCTCCAGGGTTCAACTTGTCCCTACAACTGTGATGTGTACTTCACCAATTTCGGATGGGCCAAGATTGCTGTGTATACAACCTTGTCAAATGGGGTCAAGCCACTGATCTTTTGTGCAGCCGTGGTGCATTGCAGACACTGGCACACATTGTCGATGTCTACCCGCAAACAATGGCGAAATATTGACCCTTCATCCCGCTTGTGATGACATTCTTGCAACTGGCTGGTCACGAACCTCATACGCTAGAAGAAGAATTCATTCATAACATTTATATAGCGCTGCACAAAGATACCTAAGATTCCTTACTCAGCCGATGGACACATGGCGTGTTAACAAATGTCTTACTTAAATGTCTTATACCTATAAAGAGGCGCTTCCAGCCCAGCTGAGACAACAGGGAACGGTTTCAAGTGTTTGTGAAAAGAGCATGCGGCGCCACTGGTTAAAGGAAGCGCAGATGTAGAGGAATGCTATTCCAGGCGGATGGAGCTACCAGCTTGAAGGTATGCGTGCAAAAGGAACAATAATTTTACCCCGAACTGTGGTACGAAGATTTTTGCGGCAAGCAAAACATGAAATGGAACAACAAAGCACCCGTACATAGGCAAGGTTATTTCCCAACTAGCATCGCCATACTCGAATCGAAATCTTAAATTTGATGCGCAGCGAAACTGGCAGCCATTGAACTACATAGAGCATATAATGTGATGCATGGTCAAACATGGAAATACAATCAACAAGCTGTTGCTTCAGTGGTCAATCCTGCTGATGGTGAAAGCATTGAATAGAGGTAGTGGAACATGGGCAAAAAGCGATGATATTAATTCTAACTCAAATGTCTGATGTTTAGTTTAGTTTATGTATATTACTGTACTTAACGTGCAAAGAACTATAATATTAACGTGGAAGGCAGGACTATCATTCATGGCATCATGTTTTACGCGTGAATTAAGACCAACTGACTGAAGGTGGATGAAGCGAGATACAGAAAGGGAGGCGAAACTGACTGAGAACGAGAGCGGGACATAGATAAATTATTGATAGGTGGAGGCAAAGAGCAAAGAGGGACGAAGCGAAGAAGGAAGCATTCGCTAAGTAACGGCCGGTGGCGAAGGTTCCCAGAGAGCAGACGAACGTAATTGGTGCTTCTCGTAAACGGAGCCACGCGAAGCTATTAGGCCTGAGCGAAAAGTATGACTCTGAAGTGCTATAAATACCTGGTATATATTTATTAATATATATATACTTATCTGGAAAAATTATAACTAGTTTGGTCTCATTTTCTTCGGACGATTCGATTCATGGACTCCACATGCTGTGAAAAGCAAAAGACCCCGAAGAGAACGCCGACACTCAGTAGTAGCGCTGCCACCAAAAACTGAAAGATCTCCAGTCGCTTTCGGTCCCCTGTCGACCTAGACGCCCGTTATAAGAATCTTCTTTTCAATACACTCTGATAAAGATATATTGGAATCAGATATGATGCCCAAATTGCGCGATGAAAAGTGCGAGTGACTACTGATTCAGTCAACTGAATCGAGGTAAGCCAATCGAACCTGTGCAGCCCCTGACCTGAGTTTATAATAAATAATAATTCGATTTTGGAGAGGTTAAAGTTGAATATTATCTAAGCCTGATTATCTGCAACCACAGCTGAGATGAAAAAGATATGAAACCGTCCAAAGAAATCAGAATCTGAACATCATCAGCATATACTGTACCATGGTAATTCAGTGAAGGTTCAGCGAGTAAGGCACCGAACAGCGTAGTATAAGTGATGAAAAAGGGACTGCAACGTACCGAGCCCTGTGGCACGCCAGAGACCAATATATCTAGTGTTAAGGTAAATTTCTTATTGTTGACAGTTTGTAATTGTAATTTTAATTGAACATTTATACAGCACTGCTTCAAGAGAAACTAATCAAAGGCGCTGTCTACATTAGCCAAAAATGATGTTAAATGTCACTAAGAACAAACTTTTCATCAGTTAAGAAACAATTCGAAGCAGCAGATCCATCTGTGACAGAAAGAACAAATTTTTGTCAGTTAAGAAACAATGTTCAGATAACTGTAACCAGCAGCGGGCTCACACAGCTGAGCCCACCGGACAGAAACCTTTATAGTGTTGACAAATGACATTATGCATGTTTAGAGTTCGTGGACCGAGCAGTGTCCAGCACGTAGAACGACAACGTGCGATAGCGTCTGCAGTACACGTCAACGCCACCGTCTGACGCCGTCCCTCGTAGGTGGTAGAAGACGCGGCGTCCGGACTTTACTCGAGCCACCAGACCCATCTGTGACAGACAGCCGCCATTCGACTGATGTAGAAACCCTTTCTGGTAAACGGTCTATGCCATGGATTGAATGCAAAGATGCAAGTAAGAATCAAACCTGTGACAGCAGCATCAGGAAGCCCAAACCAGTGAGATTATTAGTATAAAGATCGGTAGTATCAGTGACAGGTCGAGAAGGAGAGAACAGTGACCTTTCCTTTATCTTTAAAGAGCGCATTACGTGGTCGAAAACAGAAGGTAATGCAGTTTCAACGGAATGGTATTTACGACAGACTAAGCAGAGACGATGGTAGAACGATGTGAAGACATTGGACAGCTGAGCTGTTAACTACTCTCCTCTAAAAGACATAAGAAATTGTTTAGAAAAAATGACAAATATTCTGGATAAAGTGCCGTCTTCTTGAGAAGTGGGTAGACCAAAGCTAAGCTGGGAAGAAAGCAAGCAACCTTCAGCAAAAGAGAGGTTGACAACAGAAAGAATGTTAGAACCCAACACCTCAAAACATTCCTTAAGTAGAGCGGTTGGAATCAGATCCAATGCACACTGTTTGTTGGAGGCGACGTAGTGAGCTTGTGAATTTTAGGCTGAGTTTCTGATTTGAAGAAGCTAAAGGCAAGTGGAGAGGAATTTAGGATGAAAAAGTGATCAAAGAAAGACTTTTTTGAAAGAGCTGTCCTGATTTTTCGAATTTTTTGTGAAAAAATAAATTTATCAGCGAGGGATTATTGGAAGGAGCTTGGTAAGAAATAGCATCTATCACAGTGCAGGATCTTATTTAGAGTGCGCCACAATGATGTAGGAGAGCTACACTTTTCGGAGACCCGATTACAGAGATATGGGAATTTGGCACGGTTCACAAGTGTTCGGACCACCTGACGTAGTGTTCTGAACTCGGCACGGTCAAATGGTAAGCGGTAATGCCACCAGCATTTTTCGAGGTGGATGCGTAGCCTCTTAGCAGCAGCAATGTCAGAATTATACCATGGTTGTGAAGTGCATGGCACAACTACCATAGTCTTACTAGGAAAATGCATGTATAGTTGTCGGAGTTGATTGATTGCTGCTGTATGGCGAGTCAGATTCTGCCTGAACCGAAAAAGAAGACCCCAAGGCAGATTTGATGTCAGATTTAAAGGTTGAAACGTCTATTTTTTATCGAAACTCGAAGGTGATAAAAGAATAAATGAATAGTGGCTTTGATGGAAGAATTTAGCAGTAAGAGCTATGCGATCTCATAGATATGTAGCGCCACTTCTAGCTGTGGGAGCAGATATGTTTTACAAGGAGAGATTTTTAACTGTGAAAAAGGAGGAAGCGATTATTAATCGATCTACTGTATGGCCCATGTGATGAGTTGGAAAGGAAATATGTTGCTTGAGGTCAAAGGTTCAGAGAAAGTCCTTAAATTTTAGTGAGTCTCTGTCGGAAGAGTCAAAATGTATATCGCAATCGCCAGTTTTAATGAGTTTTGAATAAAGGAGATCGAACATTCGAGCAAACATTTACATTCTGTAAGAAAGCCAGAGAGGCAAATTGATGGAGGTCGATAAATGGGTTAGCCGGCTAATACAAAAGTTAAATGTTGCGGCAAGGAATTCAGAATACTTTGTAAGTGGAATAAGAAGGTGGAAATAAGATAGTTTAATATACAGTGTTACCTGGACCCTCCAGTAAAAAATACAAAGACATTATATATGAGATAAAGGAAGGCGTGTATAAGAAAACAAGACAGACAGGATTCTGTTTTAAAGCAAGAATATCAATGGGATGATCTCATTATATATATATTGTTAGAGTCGGCCCACATGGAAGACCCGGATGCAAGGAGTGACTGAAGGATGGGCCGTCTCTTTGGGGGGCGTAACCCCAGAATCCTTATAAAAGGGGAAGCTTCTTTCAGTTGACGGAGCTTGGCTAGTTAAGATAGGCCGAGTCATTCGTGGCTGTGTTTCCTGTTAGTCGCCAAGACTCCGTTTTACGAGCTGATGTAAAGGTCCTCCGTCTGTTGGAGGAACCTGAGAGGTTTTGTGTTCAAGTTGTTCGCTGATGTGAAGACTTCGACTTGTGGCTTCAAAACAGCCGTCGACGTTCTGTCTGATGTCAGGTATTTTGTTTATGTACTATAACCTCTTGCAAGTGTAAATATACATTTTATCTCAACCCAAGCGAGTTTATTTCCTTTTCTTAGGACTAGCACGTAACAATATGAGATCATCCCATTGATATTCTTGCTTTAAAACAGAATCCTGTCACGCTACTCCTAACCAGATAGGCATTACTCTGCAGGCACGACATCCAGGAACAGACCAACGAACTCACACAAGAGAGTCACATATATATATACATATGAGATCATCCCATTGATATTCTTGCTTTATATATATATAGTTTAGGAGTGATGTGCATTTGTTGTGGATAAAGCGAATATTTAGGTGACAGAAATTATATATATATATAGCTGGCTGAATGAGACAAATCCAGTATGCGTGCAAGGAACTTCGAAATAGGACGGTTATTTCGCCCCTACGGTGACATAATGTGCTGACTGCCGGAAATGTGTATGCGTTTGATGTGTTAAATGAATTAACAGGTACAGTTAGAATCCATAGGACAATGCAGCAAGGATACAATAGCATTTTAATGACAACTTAAGCCACGCAGTCAGTAAGAAGACGGAGCCTAATTATAAATAAGAAAGTCAGGAACTTTCAGCTTTGCAGGCCGACTTATTAGCTCAGCGAAACAATGATGTGCCATACCTATATTAGATTTGGAGCTACAATGTATGTTACAGACATGCTAAAGAAGAAGAACGCGATTCGCGGAATGGAAAACCAAGTGCACAGGCCTAAAGTGGTGAGATGGGATAAGTCCGAACAAAACAAAGTGGCCAGCGAAAACTTAAAATTAAAGCACGATATCAATCAATTAAACAGCTTATCTTTTGTCTTTGCTCACCCATCAGGCTCACAAATACTGCGCTCGCTCACTGAAATCTCTAAATCTTATTGCGCTCTGAACCAGAACAGTACTGGGCTCTGGAACTTTCTATGTCGCCAGCCCATGGCTTTGGAATTCGCTGAATGCTTCTATCCGCTATGCTGGTTTTGTGATGTCGTTTATGTCAGGACTAAAATCTCTTCTGCTTCACTTGCTTGCTTCATTTGCCAATTTTCAGATCTCAGTGGCCTCACGGATCTTCACTGCATGGCTCTATCCAATAGATTATGATTTTGGAATGCGACATTCCTTAGAAGCGACCATCCATTGATGCCTTGTGCATTTACGATAGCCGCGTCATGATGATGATGATGATGAGTTTTCTGCCCGAAGGCAGGTCCATTGGCTTTATGCCACCCGGGGATGAGATGAGTGAGGTGGTTTCCCGTTGCCTTCCTCACAGACAATTGCGGGTGAGCAACTTGTCCAAGGTCGCTACGCAGTGGCTTAAGGCAGATTCGACCCCGCGACCTTCCGGTTACGAGGCAGCGATCATACCACTACACCACCGCGTCCCACAGCGTCATAAAGTTTTTAATTTTGGCCGAAGGTGCCACTATCATCTGCTTGAATCATAAGGTGAGAGAGAAAAACCATTGCACTGGAGCCAATGACTTCCAACAATTCACATTTACACTACTGGTTGAGATCTTGGAGTTGTCCTGAATCAGGAATTATTTGCCTTTCTCCTATATTTGCTGCTGTTGTCAATCTTTTTATGCTATTGCAGAAGTATTGAAACAGTTTGTAGAATTGACGACTCTAGTGGAAAATAATTGGAATTGAAACCACGCTAGTGATTACCGGCAGCGTAGACAATAAGCAGACAACTAGTGTAGATGTAAAAGGAAGAACTCATAAGGAACCAGATGGGTCCCGCTATAGAGCCAAATTACAGCATAAGGCTTTATAGTGGTAGTTTAAATGGTCAGTTTCAATACTAGTTACAATATCAACTGAAAGTTTCCATTTAAGTTCATAATATAGTGACGAACATTATTTAAGTATTATTAATTACTGCTTAAAATGTGCTTTAAACTGGTTAAAGAGAGTATTTGGTTAAGAGTATAAGGCAGTTAATTTCACACAACGGGTTCTTTCAGCAAGAAAATAGAAAACAGAAAATTGCTTGTCCAAGCATATGGCCAATTCTTGTCGAAAGTTTGTTCAAGATCTAGTTAATAATTGTGTAATGCTGATGCATTTTTGCAGTGTTGATGCACTCCTAAAATAATTGAGAAATGTTGTTGTAAATAGTTCATTAAATAAACAGTACACAAGTTGAACGGTAATATTTTAATGCCGTCCAAAGTCATGCTGCCTAGATTATTGAACGCCAGTTGGAAGAGGCTCTTGAGTGCAATCCGCATATTGCAAGTTCAACCTTTTGTGCAGAACTGCCAGACGCCTTGGGCCAGTGGGATAGTTAGAAGCTCACACAATGTTGCAATAGAAAATATAATATATTCTAATCTGTTCTAGCCTAATCTAATCTAAAGACTTCTATGGCGCTGTTATCATAATGCACAAGGCATCAGTCGATGGTAGTTTCATAATGCGTTGGAAAAGCCAGGAGGAATTAGATAGGTCAGAGAAACCAGAAGTCAGAATGCGGTTGGTTAGCAAGTTGCAAGAGATAAGTCTTTAGTTTAGACTTGAATGACATCAAAGAACTGACCGAACGAACTGAAGTGGGCAATGGATTCCAAAGCTTTGGACCAGCTATTGAGAAGGCCCTAGAGCCCAACACTCTTCGGGCACGGGGCAAAGCAGAAGTCAGTGTCCACTGATCGAGTTCGATATATATTGGTATGAAGGGTGAGCATGGAAGGTAGCTAGGTCAGCTGATTTAGCACTTTGTGGACTGTAAGGGAGATTCTGAAATGAATTCTTTGCTCATAGGCAACCAGTGCAATGATTGTATTATTGGCTTAATATGCTGATATTTAAGGATCTTTGTTATGGCTCTGGAGAAAGAGTTTTGAACGTATTTTAGTTTGTGCAGATCTCCCTTAGTGATATCAATAGAAAATGATTTACAATTATCAAGTCTGCTGGAAACCAGTGCATTAGCTAGTCAGATTAGGACTGTTTGAGGTAAAAGAGGTCTGATTCTACGAATATTCCGCTTGTGAAATTGAGATGATCTGCATAATTATGACATGAAGATGGTTAGAAAATAACATGGTGGAATCAAACACCACGCCCAAACTAAGTGCGCATGCAGTGAGCCACCCGACTGAACAGACGCAAGGCAATCAAGTTTACAGAGTTGTTGGCTTTGTTTAGGAGTAAACATTCGGTTCTAGAAGGATTCAAAAGATGTTTATTACTAGCCATCCAAGATTAAACATCGTCAAAACAGAAGCAAGTGGTTGGAGGGCAGGATTAAACGTGGAATTATCAAATGAAAGTAGCAGTAGGGTATCACCAGTATAGAAGTAGTAATAAAGAGAGCTATCAGTAAGTGATGAACCGAGTGGAGTGATATATTACACTGGTCAACATAGAAATCGTTACTGACTGGAAAAGGCCCTAATGTGTAGCATCTTGGTGTGCTGAACACGAATATAACCATAACAATTTTTTATTGGCTCTCGTTTTGAAAATATTTCATATAGTTCATTTTTTATGTTTCACCATGTAAATTTATGCAGTAGGACTGCGACAATATCCTAAATAAGTCTAGAATGATGTAATATTCCACCTCATTGCATAATCCCATCATGGACACATTATGCACAGTTGATTACGTCATTTTCTGATGCAATGTAAAACTACAGCCAGTCGGCTGCTGACGTAAGATGACGTCAGCAGTGTACTATATAAAGCGAGTCGGAACGGTTGAGCATTTACAATATTACAGACTTTGTGCGAGACAGTTTAAGTTACTGTTTTATAAAACTATTATTACTTTATCCATTTAGATACAATACAGAACAGTAATGCCTCGGAAGTGCGTAAATACTGTGGACAACTTTTGTTACATTTGTGGGGAAGTGACATTTGCCAACCAGAAGAAAAGTATCACTTATCAAGTCAAGAAGGCATATCGTGCTTACTTCGAATGCAAGGTTGGTGACCAAGACAAGCCAAGGGCCCCGCATATATGCTGTGCTACATGTACAACACAGCTTTCACAGTGGTTGAATGGCAAAAGACCATCAATGTCGTTTGCAGTTCCCATGGTGTGGAGAGAGCAAAGCAACCACGTAGATGACTGTTACTTCTGCTTGGTTCCTCCTCTTTCCGGTGGAATAACGAAGCAAAAGAAGTCGACAATAGTCTACCCAAACATTCCGTCAGCATTGAGACCAGTTCCACATGGTGATGGACTTCCTATTCCAGAACCTCCAGCAGAATATATTTTCCTTGATTCATCTGATGAGGACAAGGGTGAGCCGACATGTTCTTCTCCTGGTCCGTCAGCGTGCAGTGATCCCGATTTTCACTGTGGTGCATCATCAACCCCACACAGAATAACACAGGAAGAACTAAATGACCTTGTTCGTGATTTGGACTTATCCAAAAACAAGGCAGAATTGCTAGGATCAAGACTCCAACAATGGAATCTTCTAGAAGAAGATGTCACAATTACTTCATATAGAAAGCGCCATCAGCAGTTGGAACCTTTCTTTATGAAGGAAGGTAATCTGGTATTCTGTTCCAATATTGACGACCTCATGAATGCCTTACAGATCACTCATGACCCACAAGAATGGAGACTCTTTGTAGACTCTTCAACACTGAGTCTTAAGGCTGTGCTTTTGCACAATGGAAACCGTCTTCCATCTATTCCATTAGCGCATGCTGTCCACATGAAAGAGACATACGATAACCTAAAACAGCTACTGCATTCCATTGACTATAACAGGTACAAATGGCACCTGTGTGGTGATTTGAAGGTAGTTGCCATTTCGTCTAGTGTCTACAGACTTTCTGGGGAATGTTAGGGCAGAAAACTACAAGGAACTAGTAGAAGACATGCTCAAGCAGTACCAGAAATTTCGCTGCAATATGTCTCTGAAGATGCATTTCCTTCATTCCCATCTGGATTTCTTCCCTGACAACTGTGGTATGGTTAGTGACGAACATGGCGAACGTTTTCATCAAGATATCGCAACAATGGAGCAAAGGTACCAGGGAAAATGGTCCACTACAATGTTGGCTGACTACTGCTGGACACTCCGCAGAGATGCTCCCGAACAGCTGTACAAGAGACAGGCAAAAAAATCTAAGAACTAGTCTATGACCTGGTTTTTACAAATATTAACTGTAAGTGAATCACTGTTGGCATGCATTGTGCGATATAAAATTACTTCATTTCAGATTACAAAAAAACTAGAGCCAATTCGGCATTTTCACTGTCATATTCGTGTTCAGCAAATTGATAAGAACTGACTAATTTCATTTCAGTAACATGACTTTTGTAAAAATTTGTTGTCCAGTGTTATATATATAGAAGTGGGCCCAGTACAGAACCTTGTAGAACACCACAATTCAAACAGTCGGCGCAGAAGTGAGTTGATTTATACGAATTGATTGAGTATACGAAGGTGTAGGTAAGATGCTAGACAACTGAGAACGAAACCAGGTAGACCGAACCAGTGGTCGAGACGGTGAATAAGTATATAATGATCAACGGCATGAAATGCGGCAGATAGGTCAAATTCAAGAACTCCAGTTTCGAATTTAAAACAACAGAAGTATATGTTATCCTCCATTGGTATAAGCTTATGTGAAAATTCGACTTTATCGACGTGTTGTAACAGTAATTTTGTGCAGTCACAACAAAAACATGAGAAAAGACATTGAAAGATTGCCTGATCTACAGCTAAGTCCACTAATAAGTCCAACTGCTCTTTTCTGTAAATTCAGTATTTTAAACAGGGTGCGGTTGGTGTCCAATGGCCTAAATAATTGCACGATATTGCAAATACGGATCTACAATTTACTGTCATGTAAAGTTTTCGTAATACTGAAATGGCAGCAATTTAATAATTTTTTAAATACCAAGTGAGTTTGCAACTTTATTAAAAAAATTAATAACTTATGCTACACCCAAGAAAGGTGCTCGTATATCCAAACCCCTAGAAATATATTGGAATGCACTTTAAACATTTTTTAATTTCAGTTTGTAGTGAAGTAGTTGTATCATTCGGAACTCAGGAAGACCAGTAGGCCTAAATACAATACAATTGGTTTTCTTAACATTTACCGATGAATTATTTGTTTCAAAACAAAGACGCAAGTTTTACCAGCTCAGTATTTAACATGTTTGCAATTAACAAATCTGAAAAAGATCCGCATTCCTTAGGTAGATTACAAGGCGTCATCCCGTCTGTATCTGAATGTGTCTCGCCACTTTACACTTAGGTCTACAACCCTTTGCTGCTTCATCACTTCTGCGACATACTATGGCCAGTCAAAACCGGATCTGCAAGTCATGATCCCTAGCACCTCAGCGTATGCCTATACTAAGTCATCAATCCCTGGAACCTCAGCGTAGGCCTATACTTTACACAACTCGTTCTTAAATCGTGACGTTTCTACATTAAAACCAGTTTTGATGAATTGTTACCATTAAACGTATGATGGCTTTCTGAACACGTAGAATATAATTATCTCAAAGGCATCCAGGTATTATATATAGTGTTTTCAAAGAGGAAAAGTGAGTGTTAATTCTTAACTTTTCTAGTAGCATCAGTAGCCAGTACCATTCTTAATATAATCTTCAATTATATTTATGTCCGCATTTTTGCTCACACAAAATTTTGAAAAGATTTTAAACTTTCAAATGTAAAATTTCATTGACTTAATTATCTTTTCTAAAGATTTTTCTATTTAGGTGCTGCTGGAGCAAATTTAAATGGTGAAAATTGAATGGAAATTTCTAACTGGCGCCTTCAAGTTGTTTATCAAATGAATTCGCAATGTAGAACCAATGGTAGAAAGGCAAAGCAGGTCACATGGTAACTGACTTATCTCACAAAAGACTATGTGAAGATACTCCTATCCTGGTTTACCCAGCCTACAACTGCATGCTGTCGCTCTCTTATCAGTCTATTGAGAAAACCACGAAGACCAGTGAAAGAAAAAACTAGTCATCCGCCGCCATAATTCTCAGTCCGTCGAGAAAGACGATCGAACCTTGTTGTTGTTCGTTAGGTAAACACCGACTTCCTTCTCAATCTGTCAAGTTAAATAATGTCGGCCCTCTTCATTCACCGTGGCACAAATGGCGTACTCTGTCCATATGCAAATGAAATAGCAATGTCCCTAATCGGTGTGGCAATTTGTAAAGGTCTATTATGCAAAGTAGTCACTTACTTTGTGTGCAATTTAGACTTGGTGACTGTAGATATGCATGCCTATGTGTAAGTACATTTAAGCAGCGGCCAGACAATTAATATTCAGCGGCTTAAGCGAGCATGCCATTGTCTTAAACAACTTTTAAGCACTAGCTTAAACCAATCGAGACTTATATATAACTACCAATTTTATGAACAATTTATTCGTCACACACTTCACGCTTAGTTCGGTTCGCAAATACGTGCAATATGTTCATTTCCTACGGTTTGATCAGCCTTCGTTACACCTGAACTACTTTAAAATGTGTTCTGATATAGTTCGAGTTATCAGCTACGAAAAGAGCTCATAAATTATTTTTATATTGAACAGTTGATTTAGTTAACAGTTACTGTCAAAAAAAGAAACGCTTAAAACTTCATAACGGTGTACAGTTCAGAGAACAGTAAGCTCATCAGTATAGACTGTTAGGCCTAATGCTCTAAAAATGATGCAGTCGAAGTGTAATGCCTGATATTGAAAATATTCTAAATCAAGCTTTTGGCTGCATATAATGTGTTTCTCGAATCTTGATGGTCATCTGTAATGTTACGGGTCTTTACCCGTAACATTACAGAAATTTAGGAGCACTAATCCAAAAACATGGTGGAGACTACGTGATGACGGTCGTAAGCGTGAATGAAGTTATTCAAAACTGGTTAAATCCACGCGGCTGACTTGATAAGCATAACTTAAGCAAACTTGGACACAAAACATCTTCCAATACGCGAGATCTGCGCGAACAAACGGCTTACATCCCAACAAAAATTACACATTTCTAAAGAATTACAATTGGTGGCAAACGGATATGATGCCAGCGGGATCCCAATTCCAATACGGAATTTTGAATTGTGTTCTGCGGTCGTAATCATTATCGTAATCGTAATCTCGAGATTTCTACAGCGCCCAACGAAAGCTAAGTCGCGGGAACCAGCTTATTCACAGACGCTCAGTCAAAGCAAAATCGATAGGCGAAAAGGTTCGGTTCCAAGTCAAGATCCAGGAGTCAGGCAGTCAGACAGTCGGACGGCTACGGTGGATGTTGTTTGAAATTGAAGCGAGAAGAGAGATAAGGGGAAGAGAAAGAATCAGGGTAAGACTTTTGGAAAAGTAATGTTTTTATGGTCACTAGCCATCATCATCGGGCGTTTTCTGTGGCTGGTCCAAGGCTCTGGAATTCAGTTCCCAGTTCTTTCAGTTTTTTCGTTCAAGCCTGAATTTAGACTTATCTTTTTCATAGCCACTATACCCTGCTTTCTGATTTCCCTCTCTTATCGAATTTCGACCGGGCCTCTCCTGCGGTTCACGATTTTTGACTAAGGTTTCACCTTGAAGAACCCATGATTTATGTCTTTCCAGAATGACAACGGCGCTGTAGTAGTCATTACATTATTAGTAAACAAAGAAAAGCGAGAAAAAATATATCGTATCTGTGATAGAGAATATGCTATACCGCTAATAAAGCGGAATTAATTAGCGGGAGTTTGAAAGTCTACTTGTTTTGCCCAAGGATATATTGGTGTGATATAATGCGTTCACATGTATATTGTTTGAACGAGTAAACATATATAAACTAAAACTGTTAAAGGATTCTTCTTGCCTCATGGTATTTCCTCTTTGAGTCAGGATACTTAGAACACCAATGTTTAGTTCATAGTAAAACTTCATTAAACTAGCCAATTTCCCATAAAGTTGCGAAACCAAGAATATTAAAGCAATACTACGCAGTACTTACATAATACTTCAATGATGAAACTGTTGTTGTTTAAATTCGTGGTCGGAGTATTTGACGCATATCCAGAGACATTTGATGATAAACGGAAGTAGAGATCGCAACTGAATGAAGTAATATTTTTTCTACCTGCAGTAACTGTTACCTGAGACGTGGCCAAGTCAAATGTAGTATTACTGTAGGAAATAAAAAAAATTTGTTCAGATGAATTCATCCAATTGAAATAAGGTTGTAAAGTTGGAGCTGGTATTTGAGAACCGTTGTACCGAAGCGAACACGAAATAGTGACGTTTTCAGTTTCCACGACGTCCGAATTTGGTTTGCTAACTGTCATGTCAATTTGGGGATCTAAAACGAAAAACATGGTTTCTTCTTCAATGTTGTCAAGTTTTTCCGATTAAAGAATCTATTGATTTAGCAAAATTCTATAATGTTGTCTTTATAGTAATATATGTGCATATATCAGTATTAAACGCTTACATGCTCTTGTATAAAGATATGTAGCAGGAGTCCATTTTTTACCATCTTAACAAATGGTGAAAGAAAAGTTTACATTTACATGTCGACTTAAATATGAGTCTCACACTGGTGCTAAAGAAGTTGTTAATTAATCATAATACCAAGATAGTCATGAGGCATGTAAGATCTGATTCTACGAATATCCCGTTGTGAAAGTGAACTCTAATTTGCATATGGTTTATTGTGGTCAGACAAAAAAATGGGGAATCAAAAGTTATGCTCAAACTGCATGCATAATCTGAGCGATCAAAAGTCAATCCAGGTAACTGAACAGAAGTCAGAAAATCCAATTTATGGAATGGTTGAATTGTCTAAGAGGGAAATTCGGTCTAGAAGGACTCATGACAGGCCTTTCGTTGATCATCCAAGACTGAACAAAAGTGATTGGAGAGCGGAAATAGATAAGAAGCTATCGAATGAAGGTAATAGCTGGGTACCTTGGCATATAAAAGCTTTCAGGTAGTAGTGAACCGAGTGGAATGGTATATAGTGTGAACAGAAGCTGGACTAGAACTGAAACTTGTAGAATATCACAGTTCAAGTCAATAGGCAATCACAGTGAGTTGACTTATATGGACTGATTGAGTACGAAGGTGCAGCCAAACCAGAGTTAGAGGCTGTGAAGAAGTATATCATAATCGACAGTATCAAAAGGGGCAAAAGATCAAGTAAGATGAGAAATTATTTTTTCTTGTCCCTGGAGCTGATTATGTGATTGTGAACGATAAGTAGTGAAGCTTCTGTTAAATTATGTTTGCGGCAGGAAGATTGAAAAGGTAGGTACACATACACGTGTGACGAAAGATGACAACTCAAGCGGTTCGTAATTGACTTTTCCAGGATTTTATTAATAAAATTGAGATTAGAGATAGGGCGATAGTTCAAGAGACCAATAGGTGAAAGATGGCTTTCAGGAAGAGGAAACTTACGAAACTGACAGAAAGGACCTTGTCTGAGAAATAATGTTAAGAACCTAATCGGAAAGAGAAGAGTACAGTGCGACAACTGCAGTGTACTGCAGTTGTCGCGATGCACCTTCTCCTTGACTGTCTGCCATAATAACTCCGAGAAAAAGTTTTCAGAGACGAGAAAAGTACGCGGATTGCGCTGTTGAGACAAGTTTGCGAAAATGCGAAACTTGTGCCTAAATTTGAGAAGATACGAAGGTAATTGGGAGCGTTGTCAGGACGTAAAAAGCCTGCTGCGCAGCCCCCTGGCAGCAGCTATATCTGAGCAAAACCAGGGCTGGTAAGAGCGTGCGGCACTCCTCTCACACTTAGTGGGATTGTGCATGTCCAGGATTTCAGATGAAGTTAAATTTAGTTGGACAGCAAGCGCTGTAGCTCTGTGTGCTGACATGACCACAGTGGGGAGGTAAGGGTATCAGCTTTGAAGGTTGAAATACTGAGCAATTTTCAAGATGTGTAAATTATTAAATAGCTTTTGAAATTAGGTTTATGACAGAAAGACACCTGAGCAGTAATGACAGTGTGGTCAGATAAAATTGATTCAGAAACAGATATTTGTTTTACAGCGGAAGGGTTAGACCGCGTTATGATGAGACCAAGTGTGTGTGTGGCACGTCTTGGTTTGGAAAGGAGATGTGCTGCTTAATATAAAACCAGAGAGGAGATCCAGAAACTTCTGTGAAGCATAATCCAGCCATGCACATTGATTTCTTGCGTATTTATTTCTTCCAACCATTCTGAAGGTAAGATGTGTATTAGATATATACATACCCGCAATTGTCTAAATAGAACACGGCGCCGTCAGCGCTTGTACTGTGTCAACGCAGCGAGTGGGTGAGTCATCGTGTGCAAACTGTTCTCAAACCGGTGCTAAAACACTGACACAGCATTAGTGGCGCTTGGTGGGTCGCTGGCTGTGCTCAAACCCGGTGTGGTCGTGTGGTGATCATGTGGCAATCACTTGACGATCGCGTGACTGCGCTCAAACAGGCGGTGTGCGGTGAGTCATCGGTGCTGGGGTCGCTGATGACTCATCGTTGAAGCTGGTTGGAAAAATACTGACACCCAGCGTCGATGACTCATCGCCGAAACGGGGCGGAAAAATACTGGCGGGGTCATTTAAGTGCAAACTGGAACAAAAGCCCCATTTTGCGTGACGATCGCCCTAGCGTCGATGACTCGTCGCCTGTTTGATCGCGTGACCACTGGACTGGGTCATCTAAGTGCAAACTGGATCAAAACCCTGGGATCGAAGTTGGTTACTACGGGCGGCTCAAACCGGTTGAAAAAACTACGCTCAAACCGCCTTCTCTATTGAAAGTCTGTTCCTCTAAGCCTTTCTGGGATTGAATGAGGTTACTACAAACTATTCTGTCGCGTGACTCGGCCGGTAAAAAATGCTGACGCAGCGGTAGATGTAAAATAGCGGCGTTTGAGCGCAGTTTGAACTTAAATGGCCTGCCGGTTTGAGCGCAGTCGGTGAGTCATCGCCGGCTGCGCTCAAACGGGCCGGGGTCATCTAAGTGCAAACTGCGCTCAAAGCCCCCTTTTACATCTACTCCTGGAGTGCAAAGAATTCCCCAAAAGCTCACTACGAAGGAGAAAGCGGCTTGGAACAGCTTTGTCACAGTGGTTAGGGGATTTCTGGGCAATCACAAGAACGAAAACTATGTGGAGCTGGTTGAGACTCTGTCTGGGTAGTAAATGTAATTTCTTACTAGCTTAAGCCTCAGAAGTTTAGAAAAGCCATTTTCTTAACTTCTGAAGCATAAGCAAGTAAGAAATAACACTTATTACCCAGGCACAAACATTTTGTTACTTAGTACAATCAGTACCCTGTAATGAGTTAGAGGCTTTGCCAAAGTAAATTTGAGACTCAATAGCATAATGTCATCTATGCAGGTGTGAAGCCTCTTGGTAACAACTGCGACCTCATTTAGCGGAAGATGCATATATGTAGGTATTGCTATCAGAAGGGTAAATTCCTAGACCTTGTAAAAAGGTAACGGCTGACAGTGCATAGGTATAGAGGATGAACAGCAGAGACCTCAAGACTGAATCTTGGGAACACAAAAGAGCACAGCAATAATAGATGACAGGAGAGTCAATGCGAACATACCAAGTAGGATTAGACAGGCAGGAGACAAACCACTTGATGAATGTGCCAGAGATGCCGAAGAACTTTTGCAAGACTTTTAGTGGGATATAGTGATCTACACAGTTAAAAAAGCAGCAGAGAAATCATGGATTAATAAGGCAGTCCTATACCTTGTCAGCAGCAAGGACAAGGTCATTATAGACTTTCAGGATGGCTGTTTCCGTGGAATGATATCGCCCAAAGTCTGACCAAAGAGGTGGGAATAGGTTGTTTATAGAGAGGTATGAGTAGTGTTGAGTGTGGACCATTTTTTCTATCATCTGGAATAATTAAGACACAGAGATAGGCCTACATTTAGAACAGAGAGCGGGATCTAGACCACACTTCTTAAGACGTGGACGTATATCTGCCCTCTTTGAGAGAACGGTATTATGCAAGTAGAAAGAAAAGGTTAATAATGAAAGCTAGCATAATGGCAAAGATCTTAAGACTTTCGAAGCCATGTAGGCGCAGGGTCAAGTTCTTGCATATATATTCTATGAGCATGTTAGAAATGTAGTCACGAATGACAAGGGTCAATGGTTTATAGTGAGGTCATATTAAAGATAGATATCTCAGAATGAGAGCTTCAGTGCTACTATATCTAGCACTGCTAACTTTAGCAAGAAAAAATTTAACAACTCATCTGGTGTGTGGGCTTGGCAGAAAAGAGGAACTGGACGAAGTGGAGAGTTCAGGATGTTCCAGGTGTTTTTGCTACAAACGTGCATCGCCAAGTCGTCGAATTATGAATTTGGCACGCTTGTCATCAAAGAGGTGTTGGTGTTGCCTTGTTGTTTAATCTAGGCATCTCGAGTTGACACCTTCGACTTCCAGCATTCCCCATCAAACCACGGCCAAGATTATAGATGGAGCCAGCATGGTGGACGCTTTGCTGTCTGCCAGTTGAATGGGACGCCATCCACTCTAGCATGTTAGATGACGTGCCTAAAGATAAATGTAGTCGGCGGAGAAAATGCTGTGGTGGACTGTGTCGAATGCAGCAGACTGTTCCAGAAGATAAAGAAACGTGTCCAAAGTCTATTGTCAGGAGTTTATCAGATAGAACATCTGCAAGGACCTTCTCGAAAGGCCGACTGTATGTCAAGAAAAACATGTCAATTTTGAGGTACATAACAAGTTGCCAGCCTACTTCCATTTCCATCATCTTAGACAGAACAGCCTGATTTGAGATGGCCATTTCCTTACATCTGAAGTGTCTAGGCCAGCTTACCTTTGCAGCAAAGTAATGGTTGCGATATTGAAAGCCTATTGCAATGTAACATCTACTAGTTGAGTGATAAATGGGCCGAACATATCAGCACATTTCCTCAGCAGCCATGTGTGTAGCGGGTCTTCAGACCGCACTGGAAGAGTGCCAGAATGTCACAAGTTGCAGACCACTTGGAACTGAATGTCTGTAGTTAGATATAAGAAGATCTGCTGTTTTAAATGCGGCGATACTGCCGAAGCTCTGCGAGCCATTCTGCACGTCAATTAGATCTGTTCGCCTCATTCTTAGCACTGTGAAAACGATTATTCTGATCTTGACATGCGTCATCGAACTCTGGCTGATGACACGTACACAACGATTTTACACGTACTGCCGGCTGCCTTGCTCAGTTTGGTCAAGCGGGTGTCGGTTTGGGCGAAGATGGCAACCCCACCGTGGTTCACGCTCCATGTCGTTCTGAGGTTGTCCTCGGGCTGTCTTGGTCGATCATTCTTCACTATTTGTTAGCCCTGTGTCTGTTGTCATCAGAGTTTGGCAGATTTGTCGTCGAGCCAGGTTTCAGTCAAGCACACAACAGGAATAGCCAAGTCTGACGCAAGTTGTTTTAAAGCCTCTAGCTTTTTGGGCAGAAAGCGCACATTACGAGTGGCACAATGGAACTGTCTGGGCGGCTGATGGATATGCGGCAGTGTCCGTATGTGGGCCAGAACTCTGATATACTATACGATGTTCGGCGTCTGTCGAAGACATTTAGGTGATCGGTGTACAGAGCGATTTACAAGAGATAACGCCAATGCCAGTGCCCTCGATCTTGTTTTACGTCGGTACCAGGCGACGACGCTGGTCATCCCTGCACGCGCACACGTTTGCTTTTGCGGTTATTAATGAATTGATGCCGTCGCCGATACTCTGGGTTAACGAAGGTCCTAGCCAATGTAAACTCATCAGCTTCTCATGTGATTGCGTTGTACGCCTCAAATCCAAGCTTAACTCCATAATAACTTTGTAAAATACGCTCAGATTCAAAATGATGAAATAAGACAAAAACTAAATATTCAGTCTGACCCGCTGCCAAAATGAACAGTAAAACTATAATACAAAGTCGAACTGAATATAAGCTATGCAATAGGTAAAACGGAAAACACAATGAGGTCTACGCATGCGAATGACCGCGGCCACATAAGACGGTAGAAAACCGGTTAGTGCTGTAATGTGTTGTGTAAAAGAAAAAGTACCAAGAAGATGCTTAATAGTGGTAGTGACAGGATGACCAGTATTGTTCCGGTGTGTATTGCGGTCACCGAGTAAGTTTACAGGATGAGAGAGTACAGGCAGATGAGAGAAGAACTTCCAAGAAGTCACTGAAGAAAGTAGGTGTTGTTCTCTCAGAACCATGACTCTAAAGCCTAACGACAAGATTGTTACTGTCATCCAGTAATGACAAGAAGGCAGGGATTCAAAGTGCTGGGGTAAAACTTCCCAGCTCATGTTTGGTAATGCGGATACTATTTGGTGGAATATGCCTATCCCAATATGTAGATGGCTATCGTCTGGGCCGAAAGGCCGCCGCTGGTCAACCCAGAGATATGTCAGGTGTTACAGGATACTTCTGACATGTGCTGCGAAAGAGTGGAGACTACTTAGAGAAAGAGATCATCCAAGGCATAATTACTGGACCCCGAGCTCTGGAAAGGTCCAAGGTGACATGGATCAATAAAGTCAAGTCGTGGATTGAATTACACTGGACAACAAATTTTTACAAAAGTCATGTTACTGAAATGAAATTAGTCAATTCTTATCAATTTGTATGTGCTGAACACGAATATGACAGTGAAAATGCCGAATTGGCTCTAGTTTTTTTGTAATCTGAAATGAAGTAATTTTATATCGCACAATGCATGCCAATAGTGATACACTTACAGTTAATATTTGTAAAAACCAGGTCATAGACTAGTTCTTAGATTTTTTGCCTGTCTCTTGTTCGGGAGCATCTCTGCGGAGTGTCCAGCAGTAGTCAGCCAACATTGTAGTGGACCATTTTCCCTGGTACCTTTGCTCCATTGTTGCGATATCTTGATGAAAACGTTCGCCATGTTCGTCACTAACCATACCACAGTTGTCAGGGAAGAAATCCAGATGGGAATGAAGGAAATGCATCTTCAGAGACATATTGCAGCGAAATTTCTGGTACTGTTTGAGCATGTCTTCTACTAGTTCCTTGTAGTTTTCTGCCCTAACATTCCCCAGAAAGTCTGTAGACACTAGACGAAAAGCATTCCATGCTTGTTTCGCATCACCCTCCAGCAAGTTGTTGAAGCGGTCATCTTTGAAGAGTTCTCTAATCTGAGGACCCACAAAAACTCCCTCTTTAATCTTTGCTTCACTGAGTCGAGGGAATTTTTCATGCAGGTATCGGAAAGCTGGCAAAGTGCGGTCCATGGCTTTCACGAAGTTCTTCACCAAACCTAGTTTGATGTGAAGGGGTGGTAGTAGGATTTTGTGAGCCTCGACCAGAGCTGGGTGCTAGATATTCTGTCCAACTGCCATGTTTTGTCTGGGAGTCCATTCCATCCGCACGTAGTGCAACTCTCTTGCTCGGCTATCCCACTCACACAAGAAACATATATTTTGTATATCCTTGCTGCAGTCCCATTAAAATGGCAACTACCTTCAAATCACCACACAGGTGCCATTTGTACCTGTTATAGTCAATGGAATGCAGTAGCTGTTTTAGGTTATCGTATGTCACTTTCATGTAGACAGCATGCGCTAATGGAATAGATGGAAGACGGTTTCCATTGTGCAAAAGCACAGCCTTAAGACTCAGTGTTGAAGAGTCTACAAAGAGTCTCCATTCTTGTGGGTCATGAGTGATCTGTAAGGCATTCATGAGGTCGTCAATATTGGAACAGAATACCAGATTGTAATTACCTTCCTTCATAAAGAAAGGTTCCAACTGCTGATGGCGCTTTCTATATGAAGTAATTGTGACATCTTCTTCTAGAAGATTCCATTGTTGGAGTCTTGATCCTAGCAATTCTGCCTTGTTTTTGGATAAGTCCAAATCACGAACAAGGTCATTTAGTTCTTCCTGTGTTATTCTGTGTGGGGTTGATGATGCACCACAGTGAAAATCGGGATCACTGCACGCTGACGGACCAGGAGAAGAACATGTCGGCTCACCCTTGTCCTCATCAGATGAATCAAGGAAAATATATTCTGCTGGAGGTTCTGGAATAGGAAGTCCATCACCATGTGGAACTGGTCTCAATGCTGACGGAATGTTTGGGTAGACTATTGTCGACTTCTTTTGCTTCGTTATTCCACCGGAAAGAGGAGGAACCAAGCAGAAGTAACAGTCATCTACGTGGTTGCTTTGCTCTCTCCACACCATGGGAACTGCAAACGGCATTGATGGTCTTTTGCCATTCAACCACTGTGAAAGCTGTGTTGTACATGTAGCACAGCATATATGCGGGGCCCATGGCTTGTCTTGGTCACCAACCTTGCATTCGAAGTAAGCATGATATGCCTTCTTGACTTGATAAGTGATACTTTTCTTCTGGTTGGCAAATGTCACTTCCCCACAAATGTAACAAAAGTTGTCCACAGTATTTACGCACTTCCGAGGCATTACTGTTCTGTATTGTATCTAAATGGATAAAGTAATAATAGTTTTATAAAACAGTAACTTAAACTGTCTCGCACAAAGTCTGTAATATTGTAAATGCTCAACCGTTCCGACTCGCTTTATATAGTACACTGCTGACGTCATCTTACGTCAGCAGCCGACTGGCTGTAGTTTTACATTGCATCAGAAAATGACGTAATCAACTGTGCATGATGTGTCCATGATGGGATTATGCAATGAGGTGGAATATTACATCATTCTAGACTTATTTAGGATATTGTCGCAGTCCTACTGCATAAATTTACATGGTGAAACATAAAAAATGAACTATATGAAATATTTTCAAAACGAGAGCCAATAAAAAATTGTTATGGTTATATTCGTGTTCAGCACACCAAGATGCTACACATTAGGGCCTTTTCCAGTCAGTAACGATTTCTATGTTGACCAGTGTTATCATTCAACCATTTATTACAGGAAACAAAGGCAGAAGCAGATGGCACAAAATTGTCCGTGGTGCAACTAGTCCTCGGCTCGAGGACGGTTGAAGGCAAAAGAAGTTGCAGGATAACTGAGGGAGAGTTGTCGGCTGCATGCCATCTCAACAGTACAGAAAACATCGGACCCTGATGAATCGATTAATTCCTTCACTGAGGAAGATTTGTTTCAATGCAAGCGAACATTATGACTGTCGACGTGAAGAGGAGGTGGACAGGCCATGGAGGCATCCGTTTTGAGCATAAGGTGCTGCGATTTGACCTCGGTATTTATTAATAGAACAGAAGCACGCGAGTTCGACGGGGTTTTGGCCCAGGCGAACTGAGTAGCGCGAGCAGTCCATGTTTTGAGAACGTATGACCCTGGCCGCAGACGGAAGATAATACAGTAGATGGATTTGAAGCGCGATAAACCGTTACTACCACCAGTAGCTTCAACAGCGAGTAAGAGTAGCAGTTTCAAATTAGTCGTAGACAAATTTTCCCCGGACTTCAAATGAACACATGCACCAGAGATGTGCACCAAACAATCAGCAAAGTAATGCTACAGCATGATACTATGTTTTTAATTGATAGCTCATAGTCGACCGTTTTATTTCAGAACAACTAATTTAAGATATAATGCGTGTTGCTACCTACCTATTACTGTAAGTAATACTGAAGGTCCGGGAGCACTGTCTGTGCAAGTGTATACTCCTGCTTGTTGCATAGTTGTATCTTTGACAATCAGATTGCATGCATTGCTGCTGCCTCCTGGTCGATCAACTTCATAGTGAGTTGTATATCCGTTTTGAACCATGCAACCAAGTACAATGTCTTGAGCTGAAGTTGTCCCGAGGTCTTCTCGTTTTGCCGAAAAGATCCAGTTCTGTAGAGTTGTACTTGATGTACAAGTAAATATTGCTTGTTGTCCAACTTCAGCAACTGCATTCAATGGTGGATCTGTTATCACTCCATTGACACCTAAGAAAACACCACGTCCACTTCAGTAATTACTTTATATTAGTTTCTTTGATGTTTCTTGGCATAAGAACAAATCGCATCGCAGATCTGTGTGTTCGAGTAAAGCAAGTTAATACGCCTGCATGTGTCAGTTTAATATTAAAGAACTGGTAGTAATAAATAGCTCTGAAAACCATCGTAGGTTTAATTCATTTCTAAAGAGGGCTATCATGAAAATAAAATTAGCTTTGCTGTAGTCTTTGCAATGAAACAACGTTTAAAACAGACTAATTTTCACAGGAAGAAATAAATATAAGTATTTATTCATGCTATCTATCTCAGTCGTATTTAAGGTCATGCTGGAAACTGCATACCCGTCTCAAGACGAGAATTTGTTGTTGTTATTATTATTATTATGATCCCTCAGGAGAGAAAAAATTATCCGGTGACCAGTAATAATGACGTCTGGAATGGGCTACGTGTCATCCATGTCTGGCAAGGAGAAGGTACTGCAACAAGCATCGGCGTTGAAACGCTGAATTGTTAATGAATAGCGTTGAAACAGATGGCTACTATCGTCTCCGGCAGTGTGAGTTAGATTGCGTCCCAAGTCTATAATGAAAGCTATTAATATTATTATTATTTAGACATTTTGATTTCACGGACCTTTACAGCCTGGGCTGTCACGGGGTCGCTGAGTCACATGGATACGCTTGTAGGAACATTGCAGTTTTAAATCTTTGCAAAGCAACCTAGAAGTAGCCTGCTGCTTACGACACTATATGAATTGTCGTCATTACATTACATTGCATTACAAATCTAATCCTAAATCGATCAATTTTGATTGGTGAAGGTAGCGTATGCCAAGTGGTAGGCTATTTCACAAAGATGATCCTGCACCTCCGGTAGAACCGTATTGTCTAGTTTCCGTTGAGGGAATGTGAAGGTCGTCGTGAGTTGTCAACACAAGTGAGACCGGTTGTGTAGAGAAAAGATTGGCGCGCATAATTCAATAAAAATTATTTAGAGCTAGATGGTGTAGACAGTTGAAGACGACCAATCCCATCTTGTTTTCGATTCGATAGCTAATGTCCAGACAGTGGAATTCATCACGTAGAATTTCAGTGATGTGGTCGCACTTCCGCTTACAGGTGATTTGGCGTGTAGCGGCATTGAAAAAGGACTATAACTTTTGAAGATGTTTTGTGGCAATGCCAAACAGAACATTGTTACAGTAGTAAAGGAGACTTGTGACGAAAGCATGAACGAAGGCCTTGGGTGCCATTAGCGTATATGTACGCCGAACGATTCGCAGCTGACGTAGATGGTTTAGATGCAGCGTGGTCAGTTTACTTATGTGTGGTACAAATTTCAGAAATTTCATGTAGAACTCCGAAACAAGTAGCTTAATTTGACAACTGTATGATCGAACCACAACGTTCAATTTCGCAACATGGACGTTCATGAAGCTGTTGTGGTTTACCAGAACACAGAATCTTGGTCTTGTCGGTGTTTAATTTATTTATTTATTTAAAGCACTTATAATGAGCGCAATGTCAGTACACCTGAATCTGAGGCGCGGATGTATGTTCTCTAGGAGCCAAGATGGAATCATGCAAAAGCCAGGTTGAAGTAGTTAGTCTTAAGAAGTGATTTAAAAGATGATGACGAGTTTGCAAGTCGGGCCTTTTGTGGTAGACGATTCCAAATGCGAGGAGCACAGCAGCCAAAGGCACGTGATCCTACAATTGTCCTGAATTGTCTTGCAACAAACCAGTATCAGAAGAACGCAAGAATCTGGGAGGGCGATATGGAATCAGCAAAGTATTAAGATATGATGGAAGGCCAGTGTTTTTAGCCTTAAGGTCAAGCACGCAATTTTAAACTTAATAGGCCAGTGAAGTTCATGAAAGCGATCTAATGCATTTGACGAAGAAGAACATGTAACAACCCTAGAAAGAGAGTTTTGAACCCTCTGGAGCTTTTTTACATAGAAAGAGAAGATACCGTATAACTGCATTTTCATTGTCTAATCGAGAACCAGCAAGTAAACATGTCATTGCTTTAGCCATGTCATTGGTCGGAGAATGTCTGAAGTGACGAAATGCCTTGATGTAATAGAAACAAGACCTGCGAATGGAAGATAAGTGTGGAGTCATATTGAGCGAGTTGTCAAGGGTGACACCGAGAGTTTTAATTTTGTCTCATAGTGGGACTTTGGTTCCTGCAAGGTCAATAGAAGAATGCGAAGTGAAAGACTGCATACGCTGGTGAGTTGTGAAAAGAATTGCCTCTGACTTATCTGGATTGATTGCAAGATCATTAAAGGAGAACCAAATGTGAAGAGAGGGCAAACAGTGTTCGAGTTCAAGTTTAGCTGAGGGATCTGTTGCAGAAAGAGAGAAACGTAATGTTGTAAACTTAGGACAATTTGACGTCATTCGGCTGCTCAAGTCCTCGATGTTAGCTGAATTACAGGGCGAATGAAGTTGCCTGCGCTTTTTAGGTGAATCTTCACTAAAGCCCTCAGTTCCACACAGAAAATGCAGAAAATCTACTTTTGTGATAACACGTTGCATTTTGTGTGCCAAACGCGCAAGTGCGCTACTGAATAAATATTTTGAAGCGCTCTCGCCAATCACACTCAGAAACATTTCAAAGCCTTAAGTGGTTACCAGCATGGTCATTATAATATATAGTTAGTTAGTGATCTGGAATGTATGTTGCTTCTTTATGGGAACCTTTCAAAGGCGCTTCTCTCTTGTTTAAGTAATGTTTGAAAAAACAATCTGCAGGCGAACGTTACTATTGTGCAAGTATAAACGTGCATTTATTTAAGTACTTTATTCTAGTGACCAACAAGGCATAGGCCTATTGATTAACAACAAATACTGTTTTCCGACATATTGACATATTGTAGACGCTTAGATTCCGAAGCTTACCTGCTGTAAATAGAAGTAGGTGTGCGTAAAATAGAGAATCCACTGAAGACTTCATTTGGATGTATTTCGTATAAAGGGGTATTATTAAAATGTATTCGTTGTTTCAGTCTTTGTTATCGTGATGTACAAATCAATAGTGAACGGTTGAACTTTTCTTCCGCGATCTTACCGCAAGTTGATATGAATGCGATATCAACAGATGCATATTAGTCCACGTATGATTGCCAAAGCAGTAATATGCTAAGCGAGTCCAGTTTGACTGACCTCCTTCACACGACGCGCAGCCTATAGGCTTTAGTCACGAAACAATAATGCACACGCACCTTAAGCATTAGTAATGATGCTAACAGTATCACCACATTAACTTGGAGCCTTAGTTTCAGCCAACATTTAATTCTTCGATTTGATATGCAATGATTTGGTTATAGTTAAACGTTAGAATTAGCATAATGAAAAACCTTAACTTTTATGTGTGAATGTCTCAATAACTTTGACACGCCTCGACATGAAGTATAATGTAGGCCCTAATGCAAAACTAATTCACAAACGCCGTTACTTTTCAAATTTTTCGGTTGGGCAAAGTGTGTTTACGCTTTAATTTGCTTTGAGCGGCTAGGCGCTCTACGTTATTACGGATAAAAAGCATCTAATAAATCAGTGTATACCTTAAATTATCTTATTTATTACACTGGATCACAACGATTTTGCTACTGAAACTAATGCATGTGCCTTATATTGATTCAGATGTGCTGATTCCAAATATGAAGTCAGAATCTGCCCAGCACGTCTAGATTTTAAGTTATGCATTCATTCAAGTAATGACGTAAGGACTCGTTTTCGGTTATGTCTGTACATTCTGTTGTATGTGTCTCCACGATTGCTGCCAGTGATACGTGCATGCCTGCAAGTGTCGCCTGAAATATTCATAACAGCAAGCCTGCAGCAGCCGCTAGACATGATTGGGCATGTCAGCGAGCTGACGTCAGCATCAATACCAGTATATAAGGCGAGATTGCGTAGAACGAAGGTGAAGTTTTCTTATATAGCTGTGGCTAGTGTGTGAGATTTAATTTTGAAATGAATAGGCGAGGCTGTGTTAAACATCCAGACAATTTTTGCTATGTTTGTGGTAAATATACTCTTTGTGACCAGCGCAAGAAGTTAACTAAGAGAGTGATGATTTGTTTACAAGTATTATTTTGGATGTCAAATCGGAGACCAGGATAAAAGTTGGGCACCTCATATCTGCTGCACCGTGTGCTACTCTGGGCTTACACAGTGGCTGAATGGCAAAAGGAATTCAATGCCGTTTCCTGTGCCTATGGTGTGGCGCGAGCCAAGAAATCATCATGCAGACTGTTATTTCTGCATTACTAAAGTTGCTGGATTTTCAAAGAAAAATAAGTCTAAAATCGTTTATCCTGATTGCGAGTCCGCTCTAAAGCCAGTGCCGCATGATGAAGAGAATCCAGTACCATTTCCGCCTGCTGCGGGTGCTGATGAAACGGACAGTTCTGATGGTAATACAGAAGATGACGTTACTGTTTATGAATCTAGTGATCAAGATTTGGAAGAGGGTAGGCCGCATTTGATAAGGCTAGGTGAATTAGATGATCTGGTGAGGGACCTATCTTTGTCAAAGGAGAAATCTGAACTGTTAGCCTCCAGACTAGGGGAGTGGAACTTGCTTCAAAAAGGTACCACAACATTACACTTCCGTTATCGTCACAAACAGTTAGCTACATATTACAAACTGGAAAATGATATCTGTTTCTGTACTGACGTGAACGGTCTCATGCTGAATTTAGGTTGCGAATACGTTCCTGATCAGTGGAGACTGTTCATAGATTCCAGCCAAGCGAGCTTCAAAGCTGTGTTGGTGCACAATGGTAACGAAAAGCCGTCTGTTCCTATAGCCCACGCTGTAGGCCTCAAAGAGACATATGATTCAATGAAACTCATTTTGAAAGTGATCAACTACTCAGACCACAAATGGAACATCTGTGCGGACCTCAAAGTGGTAGCACTTATTATAGGCCTACAGCTGGGGTACACAAAACATATGTGCTTTTTGTGCTTGTGGAACAGTCGTGATGACAGCAACCATTACAAAGTGAAACTGTGGCCTCCTAGATCTGAGCACATTGTTGGTCGGCACAACGTGCAACACGAACCATTGGTTGATCCATTGAAAGTGTACTTACCACCACTTCACATTAAACTGGGCCTCATGAGGAATTTCGTAGTGGCAATGGATCGCACTGGACAAGGCTTCCAGTATCTGAGAGATAAATTTGGAGCCGTCAAAACTGATGCTAAGCTGAAGGCTGGGATTTTTATTGGGCCAGAAATCCGCGAACTAATGCGTGATACTGTATTTAGAACCAAGCTCAACCCACTGAAATTTGCCGCTTGGGATGCATGTACGTTGGTGGTGCAAAACTTCCTTGGGAATCACCGAGCTGAGAACTATGCTGAACTCGTTAGCAACATGCTAACAGCATATAAGCAACTCGGCTGCCGGATGTCACTAAAAATACATTTCTTACATTCCCATCTGGATTTTTTCCCACCAAACTTGGGTGATGTAAGCGATGAGCATGGAGAGAGATTCCATCAAGACATCTCCACCTTTGAAGCAAGATATCAGGGCCACTGCAATTCCAACATGATGGGCGATTACTGCTGGTTTCTGCAGCGGGCAACAGCGGCCACTCACAAGCGCAAGAGCAAGTATCTAAAGCACTTCTGAACTCGTATAGAGTTAAGCTAGAGACAAAATTTCGAAATGTATGCTTTCATCTGAGTAACATCCATATATTTATATTACATTTTAAAACATATTTTAATTTCAAGTTATAAAAGAATAACATTTTGTTTCTTGTTATGAATACTCTGAGTTTGCATAATTACACAGTTATAAGGAAATACTAGTTCTGTAAAGAGTTTGCATAATTATTAGCATGTATGCTGCATATCTTAAGATCCTGACGTGCTGCACAAAATCTGACTTCAGATTTGGAATCAGCAGATTCGATTTAGTGTAGTACACATAACATATACCTAGTAGCAGGCGAAAAATTTTTTCGTGTGATCCAGTGTTATTAGTTAGCAAACTGAGTAAAGAAAAACATTCAAGATTTTGTATAGTTAGATTCTCCGTTATGCATTTAATTCAGAAGTAGCAATCGAAAACCTTGACAATTAATGCAAAGCACATTAACATTTGGACAAATATGTATTATTTACAGCATAACGTTGCAAACAAATGTCCTCTTTTGCCAGAGTGTGAGATAAATCGTTATTAGGTCAAATAATTTTGTTACAGCCTGGGGTTTTTCCTTGAGTCAGCTGAGTTAGGTGCACAACTAAGCCTGTTAGCGCTTACAAATACAAAAACTGCGTTGAAAATACTAGCTTTAGTCTGTATCAGAATAAATAAAATTCTTATCCTTGTTTAAAAACTGCAAAGTGTCTGTCGGCATTTTTTTTTTTGGATTATGCAGATGAAGTTGAGCACTCTGTTGATTGTAGTGCTGGCCAGTGAACTTAATGGATTAGGTAGGTTCAATTAAACACGAGCCAAGAGGTTAGATAAATAGGTCTATGTTACCGCTGCTTTATTGTCAACATTATTCTTTACTGATAATACATGTGCTTCCCAACTTGGGTTGGTGTATATTTACGGATCTCGAAGTGATGTCCCGCTAAGTTGGTCCTGCAACCCTATTATAACGCTAACTGTCACACTTGAAGTGCTAACCGAGCTCGTCGTGGCTTAAATGCGATTTATTTTTATTATTTATTTAAAACACTTGTAACGCACGCAATGTCTGTCCACCTAAATCTGAGGCGCGGATGTATGTTCTCATAGTTGGACTTTGGTTCCTGCATGGTCAATAGATGCTTGCGAAAAGAAAGACTGCATACACAGTCATCATCATCATGATCCATGAGCCAAGATCCAGTCTGTGTCCACTGCATGTATTGTCACTTGTCTCCACAGTTCCCGATCTTGCGCTGCTCTTATCAAGGCGTACAAGTCTTGTTTACACCAATCCCTTATATCATCTGTTCACTCCCTATTAGGTCTTCCTCGACTCCCATTTCCGTCCATAATTCCCATCATCACGCTTTTTAGTTTTCTACTGCCATCCATCCTGCATATATGTCCAAACAAACGTAATTTTTGTATTAGATCTTCTTTTATGCTCAGTCTTCTTCGGACCTCCGTATTTTTTACCTTCTTTGTCCAATTCAGATGTAATATTCGTCTATAGCAGTACATTTCAAATGCTAATATCTTATCTTTATCAGTCTTTTTGATTGTCCATGCCTCACATGCATACAGAGCTGTGCTAAACACACATGTTTTCAAGACGTTTAGTTTGGTCTTGTGGCTGATTTTCCTGCTTTTCCAGATGTTATTTAGCCCATATTTTATTTTGATGATCGACGTACTGCTGAACTGTTTCTCAAATCAATGTTACGCTGCAGATTGGGCGAATCTACAATTTGAAGCTTGATCGACTTAAAACTTCGGAAGGTCGCTAAATTCGTCATCTGCGAAATTCATTATTTATTTCCAATTTATACTGCTGTTAGCTTATATAGAATTACAGCCTCTGTATTTGTATTCAAAGCTAAATAAATTTGGGGCTATCTATCTTTCTGTCTCTCTTTCTGTTTGTCTGTATGCCTGTCTGTCTGTCTATTTATCTATCTATATGTCTATGGAATCTAATCTAAAGACTTCTATATCGCCGTTAGCATAATGCCTAAGGCATCATTCAATGGTCGCTTCAAGTCAAAATCTGAGTGAAATTCATAATCCATTGATAAAGCTAGGTATAATTCCAATAAGTCAGAGAAACCGGAAGCCAGGATAGGGTGGTTAAGCAGTCTTTACTGTAGTTTAGACCGGAATACATCAAAGAATTGACAGATGGAACTAAACTGGGCAATGAAGTCCAAGCTTTGGACCCGCTACTGAGAAGGCCCGAGAGCATAACACTGTTCGGGTAATGGCACAGCAAGAGAAACCAGTAACAGTATCTATTGATTGATTGGAATATCTAAAATATCTATCTGTCTATGTATCCGTCCGTCCGTCCGTCTGTCCATCCACCCACCCACCCATCCATCCATCTTAAATTTACTAGCTATCTAGCTATCTATTTGTGGTTTACGTGCCATGTCGTACATTGATCCACATCTAAGAAATTCATTGCTACCAGCCTTGTGTGACCTGCTCTTTTATAACAAATCACAACAAAAATTGAGGGCTTATTATTTGGCTACTCGAACTTTCTAAAAGAATTCATAAATTCATAAACTGAACTTTAAAATTAAATACAGTTTAATGACTTCTTAAATTACTGCGAAATTAATATTTCATTAATGAATGATACATTTATGACTGCTTTCGGTAATTATGTTAAAATTGTCTTAATTTCACTTGTTTAGTTATTATCTAACTCTGCTAAGTTGTTTTAGTTGGCCAAGGATTTTGCGATTCGCATTGTTCTTGTGCCCTGATAAACATCAAAAAAGCTAATATAATTACTAAAGTGAACACAGTGTTTTTCTTAGGTGTCAATGGAGTTATAACAGATGCGCCATTGAATGCAGTTGCTGAAGTCGGAGGTCAGGCAATATTAACTTGTACATCAAGTACAACTCTACAGAACTGGATCTTTACGGCAAAACGAGAAGACCTCGGGACAACTTCAGCTCAAGACATTGTACTTGGTTGCATGGTTCAAAACGGATATACAACTCACTATGAAGTTGATCGACCAGGAGGCAGCAGCAATGCATGCAGTCTGATTGTCAAAGACACAACTATGCAACAAGCAGGAGTATACACTTGCACAGACAGTGCTCCCGGACCTTCAGCATTACTTACAGTAATAGGTCAGAGAAAATATATGTATATGTGTGTGTGTGTCACGATGCCGAATCTAATCGAACAGAAGTCTTTTATTATTTAACTGAGACGTAGCGTAGACCTAAAATAAAGTTCAACAGGTGTTCAATAGTTCAACACGGCTGCAGAGTTCGGTTCGGTCTCGCTCTCGGTCGCCCCGAAAGAGTCACTTCCCCCTATTTAACTAATCTGACAATCCCTCGATAGTCCCTGGTGAATTTGTCTGATACTCTATCACACCAGGTAAGTGTCCAAATTTGCCGCCGATGGCGCACCTCCAACTACCATCAGTGAACACAAGAGAGCACCACCGGACGCACATGCTGACGACGACGACACGTGAGGCGAGGAACGTGACACCTCCTCCCTCATGAGGATGCTCCCGACTGTTAACGGACAGGCAATCCACATGTCTCGATTAGTTCGTCGTCGAAGCTCCCTCGACCCATAACACTCAGAAACAACGTGAGACACAAAGAACAAAACACTTAATACATAATCTATACATTCTACTTATATCGTTATCTCACCCCAATGAGCCCATTCTGCCATATTTACATTAATCTGGCCTCAACCGGTTAGGGCATCTGCGGCAATATTTAATTTCGTGCATAATAACAAAACTCAACTTCAAACTCTTGTAAAGCTAAAGCCCAACTCATTAATTTCGCGCTTTTAGGCGCACTTTCTGCTAAGTACGTTAGCGGGTTGTGGTTTGAATAAATGGTGACTCTACCGCCCCAAGTCCTATTTCGGAACTTGTGCAGGGCTGCCAACGCAGCGTAGCCATCTTTTCGACTGTAGCCCAACCACTTGGTGGTGTTTTTGACTGACAAAGGCCACAGGCAGAATCGATCCCTCTCCCCCTCTCTGGGTCAAAATCCCTGCGACAATATGATCGTTAGTATCAACATACAATTGAAAAGGTAGGGATAAATAAATTATCCTTAAGCAATTAGTAGTAGCTTTAATCAAAGCTGCTTTCAACTTATGAAAAGCCTGCTGTTCTGATGGTCCCCAGGGTAATTTATTCTTACACGTTTTCTCGTGAGATCAGTAAGGGGCTTAGCTATGGCTGAATATTAGGTATATGATCCCGAAAGTGCCCGAAAAATCCTAATACATACCTGCCGTACCTGTGATTTAGTCTCTGGGACCTTTAGGTCACATATGGCAGCGACCTTTTCAGGATCCGCTCGCTTCGTACTAGGACCTACTATTTCACTGAAAAATTTCACTTCAGGCAAGGCGAATCTACGTTTACTTAATTTAAGAGTCACACCACAGTCTCTAATTCTTTGCAAGAATTGTCTAAGATACCTTAAGTGCATATGCCACTGATTAGAATATACAGCCATATCATCTGTATAAGAAACAGTGAGTGACTTGATCGGTTGTAAAATGTGTTGCACAGCGCGTACATACGTATTTCCACACGATTTCATTCCGAAAGGTGTCATTGTCCACTCAAACAATCCAGCATCACATACAAAAGCAGATAACCGTTGATCGGTCTGCTTTATCGGCGTCTGCCGATACCCACTGCATGCATCGAACGTGCTTATGTATTTCGCATGTCCAACCTTCTTTATAACCTCCGTTATTTCTGGAAGTGGAAACCCATCAGCTATTGTAGATTTATTCAAACAGCCATAACCAATAGCCAGGCGCGCCGTTCTTACCATCCTTGCCCTTAAGGAGGCACACCAATGGACTGGCCTTTGGGCTTTTTGATCGCTTAATAAACCCGAGCCTGAGTAACGCCTCGATTTGTTTATCTACCTGAGGTTTCAGCTGTTCAGATACACGATAGGCGCGTAACCTTTTGGGCTCAAATTCCTTTGTGACTGGGATGCTGTGTTCCACAATGTCAAAAACCCTGGCGAATCCGAAAATACATCCGTAAATTCGTCTAGAAGATCTAGTAATGCCTGTTTCTTTTTGGACTCTATATGTGCCAATTTAGAGGATTCCACCCTCTTTCTGGGGCATGGTAGTTTCCCTTCATGTGGATTTCTTACCAACAATGCAACACCATCAACCGTTTCAATTTCACCAAAATCTTTGTCATAATCATATATGATGACACAATTGGCAAATTGTACCCTCTCTGGAGTAAAACCCATTGCATCAACAACTACTTTATCAACCCTCACATGAAAATGGCGTAGCTGGTTTGCATGTAACCGATACAGCGCCCTTCTAGTTTGACAACGTAACTGTATGGGGATCTTACTTCCGCCACAGTAGCTGGACCTTTCCATTTACTGTGCAAACAGCTTATAGTAGAATCAGGTTGCGAAATCATTAACTACAAAATGTTTATCTTGGCTGCGTAAATTATATCGTTCGGTGTATCATTTTTGGGCTCTTTTGGTGTGCGCTTCAGCATAGGAAGTGGCAATTTTGGTGTTATTCTCTCAAATATTCAACCAGTGTTTTACCTAAGTTTAATGGGAATTCACGCTCACCACACTACGTTTCTTTCAAGACAGACAAAGGTCCCTGGGGTAATCTTCCAAAGGCCATCATCCATGGTTCTACCCCGGTTATTTCATTTGGAATCTCTCGTAGCGCCCACATAACAAGTCAGAAGTATTTATACCATGACTTCGGTTGGTCCACAGCCATTTTAGCGATAGACAACTTGACCGTACCCACCATGCGTTCAACCAATCCAGTAGCTTGCGGATGGTAACAAATACTGAATTTAGGAGTGCAGCCCATGCGTTTCATAAATTCACTATTCAATCGGGATGAAAAGTTGGTAGCATTGTCGTTCAATACGACAGAAACACCCCAAAATACATGAATAAAAACAATAAGCAATCACATATAACTTTGGCTGTTACAGATCGCGGTGGAAAGGCTGCTTGGTACCGTGTTGGGCTATCTACCAAAATCAAACAATAGTTAAAGGCGCACTTATTACCAGTAATAGGCCCAAGCACGTCCATAGACCAATGATCAAAAGCAATCTCTGCTCGGGGTATAGGCTGTATCGGAACCCGATCCCGAAAGGTAATACGTGCCTCTTTTTGACAAATTTTGCAGTTTTGACAATATTGCTTTACATCTTTAATTATGGTACAGTTATTGGTACACCAATAAAAACTGAGACGATTGCGCTGGCTTGTTCTTTTCGGGCCAAAATGACCCCCTAATTCATGCCCCATTTCCAAGACTTGACCTCTCAAACTTCACTAACACTATTCCGGATTTCATCCGTCTTATCCATACTCTAATTGGGACAAACAATTCCCAGTCCTTTCATAGCAAAACATTGAGAACCGTTAATTCGTAATTCTTTAACCGTGTCTGCCGTAATCACTAATGGATCGTTGACCTCGTCAGATACCGTACATAACATTGGTATCCAACATTGACATTGTTTATCGTCTACCTCAGCCTTACAATTATGGTCTAGGCTAATGTACAGTCTAACAAGTTTAGCCTTAACAGGCGCCCAACAATGCCTCGTAAAGTTATAGATCCTAAGTATTCAACATCCCCTAGATTATTAATAGTGCTGGGTTTCGCAACCGCTACCTCCATCATCCAATGCGGGAAATACCTGAAAACCTTTACCCGGTAATATTGTATTGTATTGTATTTGATAACTTATACAGCGCTTCTTACAGAACAAACTACTCTGAGGCGCTTCCAGCGTGAGAGCCCCTGGGAAATAAGAACGCCTTTAAACAACGAGCTGACTGAGCTCTATTAACAAGTGACCCTAGCACGAAGCGATAGCGGAAGTTCATTCCAGAGAGATGGGCCAACAACAGCAAAAGCCCTCTGCTGAGCAAGAGAGGACTTGACACAAGGAACAAATGGATCCATACGATCTAAAGAACGTAAAGGGCGGGATGAGGTACTAGAGTGTGGAGGCCGAATAAGATCACAAAGATATTTTGGAGCCTGGCCCATGCGAGCTCTTATTACCAGTGATAATAGTTTAAACTGAATACGAGATTGTATAGGGAGCCAATGAAGTTGCCAAATGATGTAATCAGAGATATGAGAGAAACGAGGAAGACGTGATATTAACCTGGCCGCAGAATTTAGTACTGATTGAAGGGAAGACAGTCGATACTTAGACAAACCAGCAAGTACAGAGTTGCAGTAGTCAATGCGACAGCATATCATGGCATGAATCATAGTAGTAAAGACAGAGGAAGAAACAGAACGACGAACAACTCTTAAGCGCCTTAATTGGCAGTAACAAGACCGAGTCAAACTAGAGACATGGTTTGCGAAGGTAAGGTTACAGGTAAGTATAACGCCCAGGTTACGAACACTAGACGAAAACATAAAATAGGGGAAAGCTTCAGATAAGCAAGAGTAGTCAATCTGAGCGAGACGGTATTTAGAACCAAACCAGATCAACTGAGTCTTAACAGGATTAAGGCGAAGACGATTGCAGGACATCCAGTGTTGAATATCGTGAGTCAGGGCATCAATCTTACCAACAAGAGCAAGTTGCGCAGATGGAGGTCCCTGAACAAAAGCCTGGACATCCTCACTGTACAAATGACCAACAGCCAAGTGTTTAGTAAAGAGAGAATCAGCAGTATACAAAATGTATAAAGAGGACCAAGGACCGAGCCCTGGGAACACCAATATCAACTTTAACCCAGGATGTACGTGAGTCCACAAGAATAACCATCTGTGTTCGACCGCTAAGATAAGAATGAAACCAGTGAAGAGGAGTACCATGGAGGCCAAAAGATAGCTCAAGACGGCGTAACAAAATATTATGATCAACCAGCAACACGAACATTAAGATAGTGTATCTTTGCAGAATCAAAACATGGACCCTCACGCATATCTATCCGCTGATCAGGATTGATTGTTCCAGTTACTACTACTTCATTAACAAGAGAAACAACATTTGTATCGGTGCCCGCAGATGCTCCAGCATTGGGGGCCTGATCACACCTGCCTCTTGTATAATCTCCCATTGCGGAACCTCCCCAGGAGAAGCAGACTCGGCAGAACTATTTAAGCCCTTCCCTCTATATCTGTCGGCCGTGCAACTATTTACACGGCGTATCCCGTTAGTCGCTGCGGGTCGAAACACTTTACTTTGATTCTTAGTGCATTCAACCTTCAAATGAGAATAACTCCCTCATTTTTAAACAACTTTTTGGCTTCCTACCGGCAGAAATCTCAGTTGCCTAATTAGAAGGCATTTCCTGGGACTTTGGAACGGATAAATCGGGAGGAGCGGCTGCGCCTTTATTCATTCCTGGCCCGTTAAAGCGCGGTGCCGGCTGACCCAATGCTTGAGATCGCGGTTTATCACCGATATGATTAGCTAAATAGCTCGGTCATCTGCTTCAAAGTATTTCCATGCGACTTTCAATATAATATGTCAAAACTGCTTGTAAACGTGAAACAATTGTTCAGCATTCCGAAAAAATGCACTTTTTTCAATAGGGTCTGTGGATTACACAGTAATGCTGTTTTTAATCGCATCGCCAAAGGGTTTAATCTTAAATTCCGCGCATTATTGCATTTTCTTTCGACCGCCTTTCGGGCCGCTTGCTCTGTGCATCCCTTTCTTTCAAGTCCAACTCTGCCCAATTCTTTACCTCCTACATACGAGCGTTATCGAGTTGGAACTGTAGTTATCGTTCACGCATTTCTATCTCTCTCAAGCGTTCCTATTCACGCATTTTACTCTCTCTCTCTCTGTCTCAAGCGTTCTGCCTTCTCTTCCTCATATTTGTGCTTTTCAAAGGCAAGCCTCTTCATTCGAACTCCACGTTATATCCGCTTCCATTCAACGAATCCTGTTCACGACGCCATTTATGTCATGATGCCGAGTCCCATCGATTAGATGTATTTTATTATTTAACTGAGACGTAACGTAGACCGAAAATAAAATTCTACAGGAATTCAAAAGTTCAACATCGACTAAAGAGCGGCTAGGTCTCTCTCTCGTTCTGTCTCTTGGTCTATATCAAAGAGTCACTTTCCCACTCTATTTAACTAGTCTGACAATCCCTAGTGAATCGGTCTGGCACTCTATCACATCAGGTGAGTGTCCAAATTTCCGCCGATGGCGCACCTCCAGCTACCATCAGTGAACACCAGAGGGCACCACGGGACGCACATGCTGACGACGACACGTGAGGCGAGGAACGTGACAAGTATGTAATGTATGTATATATGTATGTATTTATTTATTTACGTTGTTACATACGGCGTATAAAACAGGACCGAGAGGATCGAGTTGCATGCTTTATGGCTTCTGTTCATTTTCGCTGGAGAACCGACTTTATATAAAGGTGGTGTGTGTGTGACTTTTGCTCAGAATGAATTTTAGTTGTTGGTCCTGCGTTAACGTTTTGCTGGCAGTCTCTTGACTTAGTCGAGTTTAGTCTTTTTTTCTTCCTGCGGTTTCCGCTGGTTTTGTCGCCGCCTGAAGTCGATGTCTTGTCGCTCTATGGGAGTCGTGCTATGCAAATAACCAGCTTTGCAAATAAAATTCTATCTTAGTGCTGGTATCCTATTACATATCTCTCGACAACCTGCAACAGCATGTACAGTATGTATTTATGCATGAATGTATGTATTTATGTATGATTACACTGGCCAACATTTTTTTTCTTGTTGCCTTCGGTTTTAGACCTGTTCTTGGGGTAATTTTGGGCGCTGATTCAGAAAATGTCATTGGATTGAGTGCATCAGGTCTAGTTTCTGAGATATCGTCGATTTTGTAAAGAAAACCCAGTCCACTCTTTAAACGATGTCTTTGGCAAAACTAAAATGTCATAATAAGCTTTATTCATGGCTAATTATAATTCTTGCTGATTCATATAATGCCTACATCCTTATAATGTAAAATCAGCATATCTTGCCGCGTGCTGAGATATTGCTGATTCAACGAAATAACTATTCCGTAGCCTACAGCTTACTCAGCACTAAATTCATGGCCTCATTTAGAATTTATTTGTGCTTATACAGCGTTTCATGGTTTCGAACTATGTAAATAGATTATGCTGAAGTCAGCATTTATAGCCTATATAAACCGCCTCCTGAAAGCTAGAGCAGCCGCAGTCGTCTTAGGGCATATTAAGAGTTGGTCGCAAGAACAATCTGTGAATGTGAGCATTAAATAACTACATGTTCTTACTATTTTTTAGGTTAGTCATTTAATTCCTCAGATGCGAACATCCTTAAGGTTATGGCTACTTCCAGACGGAGCTGCATTAACCATCCAGACATATTCTGCTACATTTGTGGGGAATACACACTAAAAGCAAACAGGAAAACGATTTTTGAGTTTGTAAAAAGAGCATATGTAGGTTATTTTGGTGTCAAACTTGGAGATCAAGATAAGCAATGGGCTCTGCATACAGTATGCAAAACTTGTATTGAACAATTGCGCCACTGGACAATTGGAAAGAGAAGCTGCCTGAAATTTGGTGTACCGATGGTTTGGAGGGAACAGATAAACCACTTGGACGACTGTTACTTTTGTATGGTTAATATCATAGGCATCAATCGAAATAATCGTCACAAGTTGTCTTACCCTGATATACCTTCAGCCAGGAGACCTGTTCCGCATTCGGATATTGTACCAGTTCCACCTTTTCGCGAACTACCTCAGCTCTCAGACGATGAGACTTGCATGTCCAATATCGGACAAGATGACGAAAGTGAAGAAAGTGGGGGCAGTGACAGTGATTTCCAATCAACTTCACACAGTGAACGTTTTGACCAAAAAGAGTTGAGTGATCTGATCAGGGACTTACATCTTTCCAAAGAGTCCTCTGAATTGCTTGCGTCCAGACTAAAGGAAAAGAATGCACTTCAGCCTGGAACGAAAATTACAATTTATAGAAACAGAGAAAAGGATTTGCTGCCATTCTTTACCGAAGACAACAACCTAGTATTCTGTAATGACATCAGCAACTTATTGAAGAAAATTGGTCTGTCGGATTACAGCCCAGATGAGTGGCGTCTTTTTATCGACAGTTCAAAACGTAGTCTGAAATGTGTGCTTTTAAATAACGGCAACAAATTTGGTTCTATTCCAATCGGTCACTCCACCAGGATGAAAGAAGAGTACAATGCCATCTCTTTAGTACTGGAAAAGATAAAATACAAAGAACATCAATGGGTAATTTGTGTAGACTTGAAGATGGTAAATTTCCTCCTTGGTCAACAAAGTGGCTACACAAAGTATCCCTGCTTTTTGTGTCTTTGGGACAGTAGAGCCAAGCATGAACATTGGACAAGAAAAGATTGGCCTTCGAGGAAAGACATGGTGGTTGGAGCTCAAAATGTAATCAAGGAATCTTTGGTGGCACGAGATAGGATCATACTGCCACCACTACATATAAAGCTAGGCCTGATGAAACAATTTGTCAGGGCTTTGAATAAAGAAGGTTCATGCTTCGAATACATAGTACACAAGTTACCAGGAATTACAATGGAAAAATTGAAGGCTGGAATCTTCGATGGTCCACAGATCAGGCAACTTATGAATGACCCACTTTTCATACCATCAATGAATGAAATCGAATCTTGTGCCTGGTCTTCCTTTGTTCTTGTAACTAAAAATTTTCTTGGCAACAAGAAGGCAGACAATTATGCACAACTAGTAGAGGATATGCTTCTTCATTTCAACAAGCTTGGCTGCAACATGAGCATTAAAGTCCATTATTTCCACAGTCACTTAGATCGCTTTCCAGAGAATCTTGGTGACTTCAGCGAAGAGCAAGGTGAAAGATTTCACCAAGACATCAAAACAATGGAAAATCGATATCAAGGAAGATGGGATGCACACATGATGGCAGACTATTGCTGGAATATTATGCGCGATTGTTCCGGCAGATGCCACACTCGGAAATCGTACAAAAGGAGCTTCTTCGGTGTCGAATGACTTGAAATTTTTATAACAAACTTGTTCTGTTTGGTATCATATAAGTACAGTTTCAGGTACTACCATTTTCTTTTAAGTATTTGTATTATTATGTTTATTTAGTGTATCACATAATAAATTGAGCACTACATAATTATAGCTATAGCCTTATGTTTTATGGGCGAGCAGAGGCAAGGACTGGTATATGGCATAATGTTCTATATCTCGAAAACTAGACCTGCTGGGAGAAAACTGGTGCCTTTTCTGGAATCAGCAGGTCAAATATACCCAGAAACAGTTCTAACATTTGAGGCAACAAATTATGTGTTGGCCAGTGTTATATGTATACATGTATGAACGTGTGTGAGTATGCATGTAGGAATGCATGTATGAATGTATATGTATTATGTAATTGGGTTAAGAAGAGGCATAATTTATGTCCATTTTAAGCTTGCGGCAGCACATGGACGTGGTCATTGCATGAGATGAGTGGAGCCTCTATCGATCTGTGATCACGTCGTGCTGACTTTCACCATACCATTAATAGATTCTTCTCTCGTCAAAGTTTGAGCGATAGCCGCCTTTTGCAGCATGCTAGCAGAGCCGGTTTACCATTAGCTTACATGTTCCATCTTTACGACACAAGGCTTCGATTGATTATTGTTGACCTTCTGTCAATAGGTCGCATAAGATGCAATGCCACAATTCCGTAGTTTGATGCGGAGCGCAGAGCGATGCGCCGGACGGTCGGGGGTGCCGAGAGCCAGACAGTGATAGAAGCCAGTGGATTCGGCTGCTGCAAGAAAACACTCCTCGCAAGATAAAGAGCGGGATTATTGGGAATCACCGGTGACTAGAAAGATAGTCGACGACTTTTGATCGATCTTTCATGATTCTTGGTCGTTCCGGTAGATATCGCAGAGTCCATCATTCTCTGCTAAGAATGTCTGCGCCATTTGACACAAAAAGTCGCCAATTTTAGCCGATATTCAGAGGGCTCTGCTCAACCAATATATTGCACAACGTAATGACGCATGGACCTGCTTCAAATAGTGACTGAACCGAGCTAAGATCATTACTTCCGTTCTTACGGTCCAAAATGTGCATGTACAACCTCAATTCGACATTCATTCTTCAGCAAGGCACGATGAGCTGCTTCCTTTCCTGGTGTGGCTCTGCTGCATTGCTTCACGAGAAGAAGGATATTTGTCAGACAATCTGAAACATGACCATTTCTAAAGAATCCAAGCATGGATAAGGATTAATTAATATCTACCAGTCCCTCTTCAACCTGACATTCAGCTCTCTGGTTGCAGAGAAAGTAGTGAATGGGCAGATGTTATGCTACTTGGAATCATGGAACCTTATGACAAAGTTTCTATCTAGCTTTCAGGAAGGCAATTCAACAGAGATGGTTCTATTGCGGCTAATTACCGACTTTTGTGACACTACTGATGCAGGATACGTCACACTGCTTGCGTATGTAAGCGCAGCGTTCGACACGGTGGACTATAACATCTTGCTGACCCCACTCAAAACCTCCTACGGAATCAACGATCTGCCCCTGGAATGGTTTCGTTCATTCCTGGGTACGAAGTTTGATGGTGGCAATTGGCTTAGAAACATCGATATGGGCACCAGTTCTATTCAGAGTCCCAAGTGACTCGCTTCTTGGGCCCCTTCTTTACAAATCTGTACATAGCTGACCTGATCCAGATCATCACGGCCCTCGGAGCACGATGACGATATGCTGATGACGTTCAGTTGCAGAAGTCATGCCATCCGTCAGATGAACTCAAATGCGAGCAACTATGACAAAAATACCACCCTGGATATATATAAATCGGTACTTAAATGAGATTGAATTGGTCGAAGATAGTTCTTCTGGCTGAACGCATTACATATTATAGAAAAGTTGTACAGGGACACAACACCGAGAACATACAAGGCTGGGAACCGCAACTTGTCATCGGTGACCTTAATATTCTGTTGGATTAATGTTTATCGATCGTGGATCAAAGCCATTCCGGGGTAGACCGATGATTCTGAGTGTGGTCAGCAAGATATTATGGTCCACTATAAACTATCTTAGATAAGTGTCATTCGGCAAAATTTATCGCACGATGCTGCTGTGATCCAAGTTTAGTTTAAAGCTCCTTTACTACTGCAATGCTGTCCTCGCAGGCATGTCACAGCTTCATTCCGTCCTTAACTGTTGAGCCTAGATATTGGCGAACATACCAAAAGTCTCTCATTTTTATACTACATGCGATAGACGCTGCACTGGCTCCAGGTTGAGGAAAGAATTTCATTCAATATCCTCCTATTCGGGGTGAACATCGGCGATTGGTTCGGCTCCAGAGTATGAGCCAGCTGGGTTGACGAACGCTGCCTCTGCGTGTGAAGGCTTGTTTTCTCAACCCTCTCGTGAAGTGATTTCGGACCCATAGTTCTTTGTCTTTCATTGGACAATTCTCATGAAACAGTCTTCAACTAGAAATTAGAACCTTACCGCCGTCAGTGAAATTTTCAGATTATTAAAAACAGATCTTTTCAGAGCTGTTAGATAGCCTTGCCTCAGCGCCGTTGTGGAATTCTTAAGACACGCTATACAAATTTTTAGACGTACATACATAGATACAGAGATACACAAACACATACATACATACATGCATACATACATACATACACACATACATGGATGCATACATACATACTGGCAACAGCTAACTCACTGTTCACAAAGTCGCTTCAACCTCTCATACAAATGTGAAATATATTTCTGCATGCAAATAAGGATTTCTTAGTTTTTAAAAATTTATATTCTGTTAATTTTTATTTTTTATTTATATTCCATACTTTCTTTGTTCTGTCTTTAAAATAGCAGCCTTTTCCTAACATGTGGGATAGTACTGCATGTTTATTTCTTTATTTGAACTTCTTACCTTCAATTTCTTGATTTAGGATAGTTCTTAATTATTGACCGCTGTCAGTGACAGCTGACTACTCTATGCATTCCCTCTCTGCGATCTGTCTCGTGCGACGTTTCTCGATAAGGAAGGGCTACCTTAAAACGACGGAGGACGTCATCAGAAATTCCCAGAGCCGCCAAAGACCTCTGAGGTACTCTTGCTATCGTTTGCTGCTGCCCGTGGTTCACTGACGCTGCTGGCATTCTACCGATCTGATTCCTCATCTCCTTCACTGGAATTACACTGTGTAACAAAGTTTAACTTTTGGTTTGTTCCTGGGTAGTTAGTGTTGTTTCCTAATGGCTTTGCCTCAGAAGTATAAAAATGGCTATTATTTCCTTAAAACTTTGGTTTTGTGACTAGGACAGTGATATTCTGAAATTTACCCATTTTGCAGAACATTTAAGATGAATTCAGTGCTGAGTAAACTTGGGGTTACTGCTAGAACTATCTAGAAATTTCATGAATTTTCTAGAACGTCCGAGAACCTTCTAGAACTTTCCAGAAATATAAATAGCAGTATAAATACAGTGGCCTTAACCCCACCAGTTCAGTTTAGTTGTAGCTGCCTAAGTGGATACATATTTGAGATGGCATCAAGAGGGTGCAAGCATCCGGCAGACGCATTTTGCTATGACTGCGGCCAATTTATAAAGATCAGAGTGAAAAAGTACTCCGTGGAAGCATCTGCTAAGATGTGCGAAGCCTACAAATCATATTTCGGCATGCCTCTCGGGGATGAAGATAAACCCTTGGCACCTCATTTCACCTGCGAGCATTGCAAGAAACACTGGAAGGTAAGATGGACAATTTGCAATTAATACTCGCTTAGATGGCGATATCAGATGTTATAAAATTTTAAATTTTGTGTTGTAATTCAACATTTTCTGCAAATATTCAATGTCACTTAACAAATATATCATATGCGAAATATGTTGCGAGAATGTCTTACATATTAGTCATGGGTGAAATATATTTAGTTTATTATGATCACAATTTCGTTTTGTTCTTTTGCACGATGGTACACAGGTGAAAAGACAGCAATGAAGTCTGCTATCCTAAGAATTTGGCGAGAACCCACTGACCACTCAAGCAATAGATAATTCTGCATGTTAGATCCTTCCAAACGTCGGACTGGCAAGGATGCACCTGCTATCACGTATCAGGACCTTCCTTCATCCATCGCGCGGTGCCCCACTGCCATGAGCTTCCCGTACCCACTCCTCCGGAGAGAAAGCAGCCGTCTTCAGAAGAGAGCAGTAAGTCAGAAGCGAGGAAGACGTTGGAGATCCAGATTACAATTTCCGAGCTGAATTGAGAAGCCCATACTATCCCAACCAAAACGACCTCAACAATTTGATCAGAGATCTTGGTCTCTTCAAGTCCAATGCCGAGCTTTTGACGTCTAGACTTAGACAGTGGCACTTGTTTGGATTAAAGTCTCCAAATCGCAGATGAGAGGAAGCGTCACCAATCTTTGTTCAGCTTCTTCACCAAATAAGATGGGCTCTGCTTCTGCAACAATGTAGCTGGCCTGTTCGAGACTGTAACTCGAACTAGTGGCGTCTCTTCACTGACAGTTCATCCAGAAGCCTCAAAGCTTGCTGCTTCATAACGGGAACAAGTACCCGTCTCTTCCCCTAGATCACTCGGTGCACCTCAGAAAGGATTACGACAGCATCAAGAGCTTGCTGAGACGCCTTGAAGTATGATGAGTACGGCTGGGAGGTCATCGCAGACTTCAGAATGGTAGCATTCCTGATGGGTCTCGTAGGCGGTTTTACCAAGTTTCCTTGCTATCTTTGCCTTTGACAACAAGGTGCACTACAACAGGCGGGGCTGGCCACAGCAGACCGAGTTCTCTGTGTGGAGGAACAACGTCAATTGGGAGCAACTAGTGGATCCCAGAAGGTGGTGATGCCACAACTGCACATCAAATTGAGCCTTATGAAATAATTTGTTACAGCTCTAGATAAGGAGTCGGCAGTCTTCAAGTACCTTCCAGACTTCTTTCCTAAGCTGTATGAGCCAAAGGTAAAACCGGTTTCTTTGTCGGAAGATACTGGAGTGCAAAGAATTCCCCAAAAAGCTCACTAGGAAGGAAAAAGCATCTTGAAACAGCTTTGTCGAAATGGTTAGGGGCTTCCTGGGCAATCACAATGTCGAAAACTGTGTGTAGATGGTTGAGACTCTGGTGAATAACTACGGCAAAACGAGCTGTAGGATGTCCACTAAAGTTCATATCCTTGATTTCCATCTTGATAATTTCAAGGAGAACATGGGAGCGTACTGGAAGGAGCAAGGCGAGCGCTTTCACCACAAGATACTGGACTTTGAACGTCGCTGTCAAGGACAATATAACGAGAACATAATGGGAGCCTACATTTGGGGCTGATTTGTGAAAGTGATTTACAGTATAATCGTAAATCTTGAAAAACTACTCACTTCTAGATCTTTTGTGGTCATTTTTATTTAACTTTAGTCTAAATGCATTTAGTTTTGATTCATATGTTGTTTTTCCGACTTTATGTGAACGACAAGATGCACATTCGCCCGTTTTTTAATTGGAAATAGGTACAGTGTAAATATTTATGCGTGAGGATCCCAGGTTCGCGTCCCGGTCGTGGCATATTCTGAGATTTGAATCTCGGGCTAGTGCGGTCCGTGCGCGGGGACCTTAAATGGCCTGTACCGATGGTGAAGGATCTCACCCGTGCGCGGGTGGAGGCCATATGGTCGCTATAGAAAAACGTGTACAATTTACAGTTTTTACAATTTTTTAATTGGAAATAGGTACAGTGTAAATATCAGAATATCACTGTCCTGCTCGCAAAAGCTAAGTTTGTGGGAAATAACAGTCATTTTCTATACTTTTGAGCATAAGCAAGTAGGAAATTAGCACTTACTACCCAGGAACAAAAATTGTGTTACGCAGTGCTATACACTGAGTTCGCTTCGATGCTAGATGCTTGCTACTTATAAGTATAATAGTCAGCTACTCATAACCGGCGAACTGAATATCCATTTCGAGGACTCATGCTGTCCGAATACAGTCAGATCTCAGGGCTTCATGAAGCCAGCTTCCCTCTCGGGTCACGGTCTCCTACTTTTCACTGCTGCTTATCTACACACTCAGCCGGCCAATCTAGGCAGTTAGATCTATTACACTGGATCACACGAAAAAAATTTTCGCCTGCTACTAGGTATATGTTATGTGTACTACACTAAATCGAATCTGCTGATTCCAAATCTGAAGTCAGATTTTGTGTAGCACGTCAGGATCTTAAGATATGCAGCATACATGCTAATAATTATGCAAACTCTTTACAGAACTAGTATTTCCTTATAACTGTGTAATTATGCAAACTCAGAGTATTCATAACAAGAAACAAAATGTTATTCTTTTATAACTTGAAATTAAAATATGTTTTAAAATGTAATATAAATATATGGATGTTACTCAGATGAAAGCATACATTTCGAAATTTTGTCTCTAGCTTAACTCTATACGAGTTCAGAAGTGCTTTAGATACTTGCTCTTGCGCTTGTGAGTGGCCGCTGTTGCCCGCTGCAGAAACCAGCAGTAATCGCCCATCATGTTGGAATTGCAGTGGCCCTGATATCTTGCTTCAAAGGTGGAGATGTCTTGATGGAATCTCTCTCCATGCTCATCGCTTACATCACCCAAGTTTGGTGGGAAAAAATCCAGATGGGAATGTAAGAAATGTATTTTTAGTGACATCCGGCAGCCGAGTTGCTTATATGCTGTTAGCATGTTGCTAACGAGTTCAGCATAGTTCTCAGCTCGGTGATTCCCAAGGAAGTTTTGCACCACCAACGTACATGCATCCCAAGCGGCAAATTTCAGTGGGTTGAGCTTGGTTCTAAATACAGTATCACGCATTAGTTCGCGGATTTCTGGCCCAATAAAAATCCCAGCCTTCAGCTTAGCATCAGTTTTGACGGCTCCAAATTTATCTCTCAGATACTGGAAGCCTTGTCCAGTGCGATCCATTGCCACTACGAAATTCCTCATGAGGCCCAGTTTAATGTGAAGTGGTGGTAAGTACACTTTCAATGGATCAACCAATGGTTCGTGTTGCACGTTGTGCCGACCAACAATGTGCTCAGATCTAGGAGGCCACAGTTTCACTTTGTAATGGTTGCTGTCATCACGACTGTTCCACAAGCACAAAAAGCACATATGTTTTGTGTACCCCAGCTGTAGGCCTATAATAAGTGCTACCACTTTGAGGTCCGCACAGATGTTCCATTTGTGGTCTGAGTAGTTGATCACTTTCAAAATGAGTTTCATTGAATCATATGTCTCTTTGAGGCCTACAGCGTGGGTTATAGGAACAGACGGCTTTTCGTTACCATTGTGCACCAACACAGCTTTGAAGCTCGCTTGGCTGGAATCTATGAACAGTCTCCACTGATCAGGAACGTATTCGCAACCTAAATTCAGCATGAGACCGTTCACGTCAGTACAGAAACAGATATCATTTTCCAGTTTGTAATATGTAGCTAACTGTTTGTGACGATAACGGAAGTGTGATTTTGTGGTACCTTTTTGAAGCAAGTTCTACTCCCCTAGTCTGGAGGCTAACAGTTCAGATTTCTCCTTTGACAAAGATAGGTCCCTCACCAGATCATCTAACTCACCTAGCCTTATCAAATGCGGCCTACCCTCTTCCAAATCTTGATCACTGGATTCATAAACAGTAACGTCATCTTCTGTATTACCATAAGAACTGTCCGTTTCATCAGCACCCGCAGCAGGCGGAAATGGTACTGGATTCTCTTCATCATGCGGCACTGGCTTTAGAGCGGACTCGCAATCAGGATAAACGATTTTAGACTTATTTTTCTTTGAAAATCCAGCAACTTTAGTAATGCAGAAATAACAGTCTGCATGATGATTTCTTGGCTCGCGCCACACCATAGGCACAGGAAACGGCATTGAATTCCTTTTGCCATTCAGCCACTGTGTAAGCCCAGAGTAGCACACGGTGCAGCAGATATGAGGTGCCCAACTTTTATCCTGGTCTCCGATTTGACATCCAAAATAATACTTGTAAACAAATCATCACTCTCTTAGTTAACTTCTTGCGCTGGTCACAAAGAGTATATTTACCACAAACATAGCAAAAATTGTCTGGATGGTTAACACAGCCTCGCCTATTCATTTCAAAATTAAATCTCACACACTAGCTACAGCTATATAAGAAAACTTCACCTTCGTTCTACGCAATCTCGCCTTATATACTGGTATTGATGCTGACGTCAGCTCGCTGACATGCCCAATCTTGTCTAGCGGATGCTGCAGGCTTGCTGTTATGAATATTTCAGGCGACACTTGCAGGCATGCACGTATCACTGGCAGCAATCGTGGAGACACATACAGCAGAATGTACAGACATATCCGAAAACGAGTCCTTACGTCATTACTTGAATGAATGCATAACTTAAAATCTAGACGTGCTGGGCAGATTCTGACTTCATATTTGGAATCAGCACATTTGAATAAATATAAGGCACATGCATCACTTTCAGTAGCAAAATCGTTGTGATCCAGTGTTATTGAATGGAAAAACATAGACTGAAAGGCTATTGGAGCTGGCCCTTTAAACGGTCCACTCTGTAAGAACCTGCCGGCCATGAAAGACCGTTCCTCGGACGAACTCTTCACCGTCTTCAAGTCTTGAATGCGCGCACTGATCGGCATTCTGCCTTCTAGACTGTGAAGCCCCGCCAAAGCCTCTCACCTAATGATTTGATGTAGCTTTGTCGAGAAGCCAGACGTCTTAAGCGGCGCTTCGGGCCTACGCAGAGGCTGAGGACAGTGCTACCTGTAACCGACGCATACAACAAATGCATGGCGTGTTTGGGGGGAAGGAGCTTTACTTCCACAAGGTGATCGAACATGAAAGAGATATGTTCGATCAAGTCCTCTCGTCACCATCCTTTCTCTGTCAGACTCCTTTCACCTGTCGTTGTATGAGTTGATCCGAGTAGATAAAGCTGCATCTTTTTTGATCATCGCCAACATATATCGTCCACCATCAAGTTGCCTTCATACCTTCTCTGACGATTTTTCTGACATAATTTCCGTAATTACTGCCAGTGCAAATAATCGTCTGCTCGTTTGATGCGACTTTAACTAACCGGGCAATGATGGAAGTCATATTGGCCACGCGTTATTCGATTTATTAACGTCATTGGATCTCTGCCAGAATGTTTCAACTCCAACACGCAATGGAAATCTGCAAGATTTCTTAATCACTGATAATCCTGCGACGGTTGGAAATGTCCGGGTTAGTGACGCTGGCTGTATATCTGACTACAGTTTCATCACTGCCTCAGTAGCATTGGGTTCATCCCGTCGTCCTGTTGCATTTTCGAGTCGCCTTATCAAGCAGATCAACAAGGTCGAGTTTGAGCAGACGCTGTTAACACAGAACTGTTTTTCGAACCAGCCCAGACACAAGATGCTTTTGTAGAGCAAATCTCTACCGTTGTTCTGAGGGAGCTGGATAAAGTTGCGTCTGTTTGTACCTGATTTAGAAGACTTGCTAAGCCAATGACTAAACGGCCTTCTTATCATACGAAGCAGGCCAAACGAAATCGTCGTCTTGAACGTCGTTGGAAGAACACTCAGCAGGAAAGCTACCGAGTTGCGTACCAAAGAGCATGCAGGGCGTCTAATAAATAACATCTCAACAGCAGTTCTACCTAAACCAGTTGGACATTGCCGAAGCTTATAAAAATCGATTGAGCATTACAAAGAAACTGCTTCACACAGTTCTTGCAATGAAAATAGTAGCCTTGAGGATAAAGAGCTCTGTCTTGGTTTTTCAACATTTTGTGCTGCTAAAAATGTTAACTTAAAATATGTATTATCGAAGCTCCTGTTACAGTACAGAAAGTTGCTAGACTCATTGGAAACGTGCCATCTAAATCATCACAACTGGGCTTCATTCCAACTTTCCTTATTAAATCCTGTTCAAATGTGTTTTCCATCCTCATTGCTGACCTGGCTAACCTCTCCTTCTGCGAGGCCGTTTCCCCCTGCTTTTAAAACTGCTCTTGTGACACCTTTACTTAAAAACCTGATCTTGATAAGGACTGTCTGCCTAATTACACAGGCCTGCATATTAATGGTTTCCAATTTTTTTCTTCACCGTTTTAGGTGTTTTCATTGGTATTCAGTTAGCTGAATTCAAACATGCACGGGTTTTTCCTCTATCACGTACGGTTTTTTCCACAAGTGAAGACAAACATCCAGGAAGACCTAGCAGAGTGGAAAACGCTTATTTACAAAGAACTTAAAAATTGTTACAATGAACTCAGCTGGATTTTTCATTCATTCATTTGTAAATGTTTGTCACAGGTGCCGAGAAGTCAGAAATCTTTATAATATCTTTTCTTCTTCCCTTCAAAGCTCCTTTTAGAACTGTTTCTCTTGTACACTGCTTGCGGTTCTTCCCTATGCAACATCCAGCAGTAGTCTGCTATCATGTTAACGTTCCACTGACCCTGATACCTCCGTTCCATTTCCTTTATGTCCTGGTGGAATCTCTCTCCTTGTTCTTCACTGACAGCACCTAGATTTTCTGGGAAATAGCTTAGATGGGAGTTCAAAAAGTGGAGCTTCAAGCTCATTGAGCAGCCCAAGGCTTTCAAGTTCTTCATCATGTTTCCTACGATGTTCTCGAAGTCACTGTCTCTATAGTTGCCAAGAAACTTCTTTACCACTTCTTTAAAGGATTGCCAAGCCGATCTCTCAATTTCTTTCATTTTGGTATCAAATATCTCGTCCCTCATGAGTTTTCGAATGTCAGGACCGACGAAAACCCCTTCTTTCAGCTTCGCTTCTGACAACCGTGGAAACTTGCTTGCAAGATACTTGAAAGTATCACCATCTTTTGGAAGGGCTTTCACAAACTGCTTCATGATGCCAAGTTTGATGTGAAGTGGAGGTAAGAGTACTTTTCTTGGCTCCACCAAAGATTCGAAGTGCACGTTCTTTTCTCCTACTTTTAGTGTCCTGCTTGGCCACACCTTCTCAGTCCAGTGCTTGGCTTTAGCACGGCTATCCCATTCGCAGAGGAAACAGGGGTACTTGGTGTAGCCGCCCTGTTGACCAAGGATCATAGAGATCACTTTAAGATCGCCACAGATGGTCCATTCGTATTTCTTGTAGTTCAGTTTGGTCAGGATGAAGGCTAAATTGTCATACTTCTCTTTCAAATGAACGGAATGTCCAACCGGTATAGAGGCGTATTTGTTGCCATTGTGAAGAAGGACAGCTTTCAGACTTCTTTGTGATGAGTCAATGAAGAGTCTCCAATCGTGAGCCTCATGCTGAACTCTGAACATTTGCATCAGACCGGTAACATCGGAGCAGTAAACAAGTTCACCGTCTTGAGAAAAGTAAGGCACGTAGTCTTTCTCTCGGTTTCTAAACCAACTAAAAGAAGTTCCAGGAGTCAACAAGTTCTTCTCCTGGAGCCTAGAACCTAGCAACTGAGCGGAATCTTTCGAAAGAGCCAGATCTCGAATCAAGTCGTTCAATTGTGATTGTGAAAACAGTTCGGGCTCACTGCTGTCGTGTGGAAATTCCTCATCAGAATTGCCATCTGACTCACTCCCCGATGGCCCACTCACATCGCTTAGGCTTTCTGGAGACAAAGGTATGGGAATGCCAGGTCCATGAGACACAGGGCGCAGTGCAGATTCCAGGTTCGGGTAGCAGATTTTGTCTTTGTTTTTTAAGCTGTATCCCTGTACGTTGCACGAGCAAAAGTAACAGTCATCGCTGTGGTTTCGGGGCTCCCTCCGTATCATAGGCACTCCGAAACGAAAAGATTTCACCTTACCCTTAGACCACATGCGCAGTCCTTCCACGCAACTGGAACAAACTCGATGTGGGGCCCATGCCTTGTCCTGGTCTCCAAGCCTTACACCGAAGTATGCAAAATACACTTTCTCAACAAAGTCCGTGACCTTCCGCTCTTGCTTTTTCACTAACAGTTCGCCACAGATATAACAAAACCTGTCAGGAGAATTAACACATCCTCTTGAAGCCATGACAGTCATAAATGTATACACCAGACTTAACCCTTTCACGTCGTTAATGTAAAAACCGGACTTAACCCTTTCAGGCCGAGGTTCAATTTCGCATTTATGAAAACATAACAAGAATTCGGGTGTCTTCATTACTACATTATAATAAAATATATTTTTCATTATGTGCATGTATTTGTAATTGTGTTTTCAATGTAAAATAGCATTTCTGCGGAAAAATTGAACTTTCCAACAAAAAATCCCAATTTGTGTCAAAACTGTATGTGTTAGAATTTTTACAATATTTTTCCAGAAATGACCGTGTAAAAATCTATAAGAAGCACCATTTACTTTGAAGAAAAAAATTTCATCGCAGACCTGTGTTATCGACCTATTTCTAATCAGAATGATATTTGCAAACTGCTTGAACACCTATTTCTCGTACGTATCCAGAAGCATGTAACATCTCCGGATTTTAGTTCTTTTCAGTCGGCTTATCGTAAACACCATTCAACTGAGACTCCTCTTACTTACTCACTTAGCAATACATTTCATTCAATGGATTCCGGCGAAGCATCTCTTCTTATATTAGATCTCTTGGTTTGAGTGCTGCATTTGATATTGTACGTCATAGTATTTTGTTGTCTCAACTCTATATAGCTTTTGGAATTATTAGTTCCTTCGCTGGATATCTTCTTATCTCAATGATGGTTCTCAGCAAGTGGCAATAAACTCATCTCGCTCTGACCTTATTGCCTGTCCTTCAGGTGTACCTCAGGGTTCTGTCCTCGGGCCTCTCGTTTTTTCTAGCTTTATTTCGAAAAATTGTCAAAATGCACGCGTGCATAATGCAACGGTCCAGCAATACGCTGATGATACTCAGCTCTACCTCGCTGTCTCTGAAACAGATCCATCAGCTAAAACTGAACTCGAACACTGTTTGTCTCTGCATATTTGGTTCTGCTTTATTGATCTCGCAATCAACTTTGATAAGTCAGAGGCAATTATTCGTACAACTCCTCAGCGTATACAGCCTTTCTCTCCACATTCATCTACAAACCTTACAGGAACCAAAATCCCACTATGACAAAACTGTAGGTATCATGCACCACTGACAACTTGCTCACTTTGACTTCACAAGTATCTTCGATTTTAAGATCTTGTTTCTACCACATTAAGGGCTTTCGTTACATCAGACATTCTCTGATTAATGACATGGCTAAAACAGTTGGTTCTCGATTAGACTATTCTAATGCAGTGTTATGCGGTATATCCTCTTTTCATGTAAGAACCTCCAGGTGGTTTACAACTCTCTTTCTAGGGTTTTTACTAGAGCTGCATTTCGATAAAAAATTTTAATCGCGATTAATCGATCGATTAAAATTTTTAATCGCAGTTAATCGCATTTTAATCGCATGTTAGAAAAATGAGCAATTCCAGTTGCATTGCAGTTTTACAGTAATTAATTTTTTTGATTTACATATATGCAATGTCCAAAGCAAAGATAGTAGCTTTAAAATGTTTACTCTTATAAATGTAACCAGTTGTTCAAGCAAACAAGTTTATGTACATTATTTGGGTCCAGCGATGCCCGTTTCTTATTTACAATGTTTCCTGATAAAGAAAACAGTCGTTCACAAGGGACAGTCGTTGCTGGGGAAGAGAGATACTTTTTAGCCATGGTGGATAAGATGGGATATGCTCCTGCATGTGATTTCAGTCATCAGTTTTTGTCAGTCAGGTGGCCGGTCACCCCTAAGAAGCTATCGTTAGCCACAGAGGACCAGTAGTCCACCATCAGAGCAACAAAGACCGCATCATCAAGCATCTGACAAATCCATTCCTTCTTTTGTTGGTACAAATCGTCGACACTGATAACCGAACGTGAGGGAAGCGTGTAGGACTGATTACCAGCAGCGATACGGATGACATCCTGCAAGCTCTCGTCTGTTGCAATGTTGACGGGTCGGGAATTCATCACAATCCATTTTGCGATAGCGTTGGTTATGCCTTCGCATTTGCCCTGGTCCATCGGCTTAGCCATCTCGTGCAGCTGAACTAGGGTTGCATGGCGTAGTCCTGGTTCTGTTTTACCATCAGCCGAAGACAACGTTGATGTTTTATCACGTGCATTTGCGGTAAACGCATGCTTCGTACGCAGGTGATAGTTCAACGATGAATTGCTTCGGTGGTACTTAAATTCTCCTTTGCAATATTTACAAACGACTGTGTCATCCGTTTTAAAACTAAACTGCCCACCCAATATTGTCTTTCCTATTTTCTTCGACTCCATTTTATACTTCAAACCTAATTTGTAACGGCCGAATTTAATATCGCAATCCAAACCACGCAAAAGAACCGAAAACAAAACAACCATAGATATCATGAATATCGACTTGGGCAAGCATTGAATACTTTCTAGAATCTAGATGAATTTTTATTGCGCTAAGTTTGGTCGACTAGTGCTCGCGGCCAGAATGAAAAACTGTTTTAACGCGTTAATCGTTGCGTTAAAAATTTTAATCGCAAAAAAATTTAACGCGTTAATCGCACGCGTTAACGGCGATTAATCAACAGCCCTAGTTTTTACATGTTTTTCTTCACCAAATGCATTAAATCGCCTTCGTACACTTCACTGGCTTCCTGTTAAATGGCATCTCAAGTTTAAAATCGCACGCTTGACCTTAAAGGCTAAGAACATCGGCCTTCCATCATACATAAATACGCTGTTGAATCCATGTCGCCCCACTAGATTCTTGCGTTCTTCTGATACTGGTTTGGTGCAAGAATTTAGGTTCAGTACAATTGTAGGATCACGTCCCTTTAGCTACTGTGCCCCTGGCATTTGGAATCGTCTACCACAAAAGACCCGACATGCAGACTTGCTATCATCTTTAAATCACTTGTTAATACTCATTACTTTACGTTGGCGTTTGCATGATTTCATTTGGGCACCTAGAGAACACACATCCGCGCCTCAGATTCAGATGTGCTGTCATTGCGTGCGTTATAAGTGCTGTAATAAATAAATAAAATAAAACTTCGTTCTCCAGAATACTTGCCAGTTCTGTGTAAACACGAAACTCCACATAACTGTTATTAACGATCCATTAGTATGCAGAGTTCATATGTCAAAAGACTGACTCGGTCTGCCGTCATTTCATCCAACGACTGCAGAATGCCACATTTAGAGCTCCATCTATCTCCATCGAAGGCCTTCATCAGTTTTTGCTGTCGTAGCCATCGAAGTCTTGCGAGCTCGACCTTCTGTCGCCGTTTCTGATTAAGGACTTTGTAGATGAATTCTTGTCGTTTTTATCGTTGTTATGAGTGAAGTGTCGCTTCTTACTTCTCAGCAGCGGGCTGTTATTTCGCCATCTCTTCTATTCACAACTGGCCTAAACTTCTCGACATTTTCATGCGAGTGCCGTTTTTGAAACGGTCGACGTTACATTTTTATGAAGAACCTTGAGACGTTATTTGGTGTTATGGGCCGTGTTCTGTCATGGTTGATTTCATTCCTTTCTGGACGTAACCAGACAATAGTTTTTGGTATTACTCGGTCTGACAGATCCTTGGTTCCAATCGGTCTTCCACAAGGTTCTGTCTTAGGCCGCTACTCTATAGCCTGTACAATGCTAACCGAAGCCTGGCACTTTCTTATTTGGGTGTTGCTGTCATCAGTTTGTCGATGACACTCACGCGTATTTCCATAGCCAAGGTGCATAGGCGATCTATGTACTGGAGAAATACTCCACATGTCGGTGGTGCCTGGTGCCAGTAGTTCAATCACCTTCGGTTGAACCCCGAGACACTCCAGTTCATCTGGGTTCCCGTGGGCAGATCTAGAAAATTGATGTGTCAATTCTGCAGCGCTGCTTCTTTGCGTGATCTTGTTGCAACCATCTCTGTCCACCTCTTATCACGTGATAAGTGTTTTTTGAACGTGCTTTCACCACTTACATCAGATCCGGACAGTAAGCCGTTCGTTTACAAGTGAAGCCACCATGTCCTAATGCATGCATTCATATGTACCATGGTTCATTATGACATTGCTGTGTATGCTGGTCTAATTCCTTTCCGTATTAATAATTGCAGTCTGCAATAAATGCTGCGACTCGGTAGAATGGCGATATGCCTAGATTTTGGTTTATTTTCAGCTTCATGCGGGATGAACTACATTGCTTACCAATGCAAAAAGAACATCGAGTTTAAGAGCTTAATGTTGATGTGCAATTTTATTTTAAGGGTGCAAAGTTTGATCCTCAAGGCGCGTTGATGGGTAGCAACTGTACTGTATTCTTGAATAGTTTCTCATGACCACTTGTTGGTTGGCTTTTGGTTTTGGATGACAACTGATTAATTGATCTTGACAATCGTCCGCTTACAACAGTTTATAACAGCTTTCCACTTTCTAGAGGTTCACCCTCGCCACTTGAGGGGTGTTGGTTGTAGACTATTATTCTGATAGGTGTCTCAGCCGTCTTTATGCCTGCGTTATAACCATGTGTTGCATAATGCCTGACGGAAGCTGCTTTGGTGTCAACACGTCTTTCGGTAGCTCTCACCTGAACTCGATTAGAACAAGTGCACAATCCTTAATAATAGCTTCTGGTGGTAATAAATTAGACTCTAGAAACACTTTAGGTGCTTTACAAATCTCTTTTTTCAAGGATGTCTTTTTCACTTGAGAATAGACGCTGAATTGCGTTTCTCTCAACAAGCTCATACCTATGATCTAACGTTGTTCAAATGAATTAAGAATTGAATTCTTTATTTTCAGACCAGTCTCCAACTATCACGTATAACGATACACAAGATGTGGTAATGGCAGATGAGAACGTCATCATAACATGTACTTTAAACTATAACGGATCGGTGGTACCAGCTCCTACACTACAACCCTACTTCTATTGGACGAATCCTAGCGGACAAAATGTTTCAAGTTCTTACGATTCGACGACAAACAACACGGCTGTTTCTCAGCTAACAGTCACAGCTGGTCGACAAGCAATTGTGCCACACACATGTCATGTCTATTTACAACTGACACCACCAGCCACTTCGGGTTACGCTAATAACAATCCGTCTGTCAACTGCAGCGCCATTTCTCCTACAATCATTGTACTGTGTCAGTATTCTTTCGTTTACAGATTTTAGTAGGATAGGCATATTTCTATTTTAATAGTTACTTGATCTATGTCTCTGAGGATTTTTCTATTAAAGTAAGTTGACAAAGGCCTATTATAGGGGGTAATCCACAGCAAAAAAACAGCAAAACAATAAAATGAATTCGATGAATTCGTGAAAAACAAGGAAAGGATGTTCACGGTCAAAACAATCAGATAAATATTACGAAGGAAAAGTGAAACACCTTAAAACCAAGACCCCAGTATACATTTGGCCGACGATTTCTCATCGTACTGTTTAAGTCAAAACTTAAACATCGAAGTTCAGCTAAGCAACCCTCACCAAGCTTGAGTGTATAATTGTCGGTGTGGCGTCTTCGTAATCGACTCGCTGTCCCTGTCAGCAATCATTCATCGTTCATTCATTCATTCATTTCAGGGTCCCAAAATCGTGCAATCACTCCGACCGTCTTCTGGCACAGTTTTTCATATACTCGTCGGCTGGGCCTTTGGCTACGTAGAGTCGTCTGCGCTGACTCCGGGCGAGTGACTCGAGCTGTTTTTCCGTCTTTACGTCCTCCCTCAGATCCTGATTTCTGACCTGGTCTTCTCGGTCCGTTGAGAACAAAACCAGAGACAGTTTCGGATTTTTCAGTTCAGAGAACATTCACTAGGTCGTAATCTCCTCTATCCTTTTAGAGGAAGACACTCGCCTCCTTCAATTCGTTCAAGAGGTCGACATTTACTGTCTTTTTGGTCCGTCGAGAAAAATTCCTCCCCTGTCCGTGCACCGTCTAACCATACAATACTATACACCTGTCATACCATATCCCACGTCTATGTTCACAACAAGCTTTGGCGCACGCCTAGCACGCCATACAAGAAAGAGTTTTCAAAAGAAAACGCATTTTATCATTTAATCATAACGGATATTTGTCAGTCTCCAGACATTCATACTAGCTTTCATCGAAGTTTGAAGCCTGGTATCTTTATTAAAATGTTTTGTGGATCGAAACGTGTCATTTACGATCTTTCAACCTAATTTCACTAGCTTATTTTACAAATATTTAGAGTAATAGCATATGTTCAGACTCCGGTTTCTCATCGGCTATGCCACTCGGTCCTGGAATTCTCACCTTACAACTCTGAATGGGAATCTGTTGGTGGGGCTAATTTTTAAGTGGAAGCATTTTGCGAAAATGAATGTTTTTGCTCTTTGAAGATCCTCCTTCTTTACCGAAAATTTTGGCCACATCTTCAGGATTTGCTGCCTGTGAAGCAAAGAATCTAACGTGTTACTCGGATGGAAATCCTCCACCGGATTACAACTGGGTGGATCTAACATCTGGAAATGTAACAAATGCACAGAAGATCATTGCAGAATGCGGAGTTAGTTATACATGTAATGCGTTAAACATGATCAGAAATGTCATCAATGTCAAATCATTGATGTTCTATGAAGCCTCGATTACAAATATCACCTGCAGTAAGTACTTGTGCTGTATCACGCTGTTAAAAAAGATCGTTTCACGAAGCTATATAGGCTATTATTTCTTCTGCGTTGCTTACAGTGTAGTCTGCAATATATCCCTCTCATTAAGCTTTGACATACCGGCCATAATTACCAGTGGCTTATATTTCGAAGGAGGAATGAAATGAGGCTAAATGCACAACAAAGGTGTGTTTCTTTTAATCCAAAACCGATATGCATTTATATTGCAGGACTACATAAAGTCTGACCTTTGCAATACATAAAACTAAGCTTGGGCAAGCAGCTAAGAATTATCGACAATCACTCGATTCTGCGGTCCGTGAGGATCTTCTGGTCTCGCGCTTAGTAGAAAATTTCATACTGAAGAATTGAACTACAGTAGAGAAAGCTTAAGAAACATTATCAACTTATAAATTTCAATTTTTACATTCGTTGGACATTGTTATTATAGGACGATTTATAAGCGTAAGTTAATGTGACTGCTAGTCGTGTTTTAGAGCTGTTGAGAGGTTCTTAAAAAGGCTATGCAAATACTGTAGCCAAATCTGTTCCTTCAATGCCAGTTGTTCGGAAGCAATCTTTATGCATGAAAATGGTCTGGACTAATATTCATCCCGTAGTCATAAATCAGTACTCGACCACGGGGTTCAAAAACACAAACTAACATGTGACTGGAATATTCTCAGCGCCATTACAACGTATGAACTCTTAACTTAGAGCTTTTTGTAAATAGCTTTACTCGAAGACTTACTTGTAGTTCACCAGAAGCCTGCGCTATGTTCAAATATTAGGTCTGTGTTACTGTACATTTCACTTGTTTGCAGTACGTGGACTTTATAGCCTAATCTTCCTCCTCTAACATAACTGTAACCAACACGCAAACGCATTATTTTTTCTGTTGCTTTCTCTCTCTCTCTCTCTCTTCATCATACTGTCGGCGCCTAATAATTGAGGAATTTGGTTTTTAAAGTTTTCCAGTTGCCTTTATAGAATTTCCTCGTGCGAAAAATATGCACATTTCTGGACAGACTTGCAATTACGATTTTTGCGAATGTGAAAGCAACACTGCATCTATCCTATGTTACGTGGATGCATTTCCGCCGCCATTGTATGAATGGCTCCTTCCAGATGGCAGCCGAGTTGAAGGCCAAACTGTTGAAGCTTATATCAGTGGAATATTCGTCTGCAGGTCTTACAAATTAATAGACGGATGGTCCTTGGTGGAAGCGTATAAAAGTGTCAATGTGTCAGGTTGTTGTAAGTACTGAAGACGAGATTCGAAGTTTTCTTCACATTAAATTAGAATCTTCACTGTTACATTTTGCTTAATACTCGCTTACGTTATAGGTTTGTAACGAATATGATTTTAAAAGGTAATTGTAAAAGAAATATGCTCCCTTTAAGCGTAGGGCAAACTGCAATTAACATCACAGCATTGCTGACTGAGGACAGTTACAAGCGATAAAACATTATAGAACCATAAGGCAGAACGAAAATTGAGATGAGATCGGTTGCATCAATATAGGCCAAGGGATAACGAGCGATTTACCAGAGTTAAGATCAATTAGAACTGGTGATGTAACTATACAGATTCACAAACCCGTGGCGTCTACGTAAAATATGAGACTTGTGATAGCATATAAGTTCTACTCTATCCTAATCTCAGACCTTGCATTGCACAGTTATGTTAGTGTACAAGACTTTCAGACCATCTGTGCATGCATACTATTACCCAAACGGGGAGCTTCGTTGCAAACCAAAATCAGACAACAAATGCGCTGCAAGTGTTTTGTGAAGGAAATATTGCGACTGTTGAGGAAACCTTTTAGCAGTCACAGAAAATTCCAACAAGTTCAAAATAAATAACAACTCTGAAACATGCTGGTAGGAGAATATGCATTAGGCCTACACTAAACTCTGAGGTGCATGGGGTGTCAGCGAAACCCTGCTGTCAAACTAGCCTTTCACTGATAACGTATGTTAGTCCTGAAGAAGATAGGTAGGCTTTTGTTACCTTATCTGCTACCTGGAATTTGCTAGTGAAGGGCCAGTGCTGTTTTTCTTGACAGCTTATTCCCCTATAACCACAACGTATTTTACGGACAACACTTCGCGTAAGTAACTTTGTTGCACTTTTTGCCTAATCAACTAGACGAGGTTGCACGCCTTTTCCCGTACTAGTCCATTCTCATGGCTTTCGCTGCCTTTAGCTTTGTGGCGATGTCTCTTTTTCTCCTACTTCATTTCCATACAAGTTAAGACTCTTAATGCTAGACTGCCACGCGTTTAGTTGAATTTATGATTTTTACGGTACAAATGTCGGTTAATGTTAATAACATTTACACCCTAAATTATGTCGACGACCTTCGAAGTTGTGAATCGATGAGGCTTCGAATCGTAGACTCATGTAGCATAGTGTTAACTCGAGAAAAGACGCAGTCGACGCTTTTCTAACGTTTAATTAATCAAAATCAACATTTCAATCACGACAGTACTTCGATCACGATATGAAACTTTGCACTCACTAATACATAACTTACTATCGTCAGCAATAATCAACGACTTCTGTAACTCAATAAAATGAGTACATGACTAACCATCTCTGCAGCATGTTTTCGCGCTCTCCGTTAAAATGCTTTCGCGACAGGTTTTCATAGGATTTTCCGCCACATCAACAGACAAGTCTAGAGACCCCTGTGACGCATTTCTGACATCAGATGATACGCGCGAACGCCTAAGTGATAACTGTGAGCCGATCGACGTCACGACTTCAAAAAGAAATTTATTATTTTGTTTTCGGTTTATTTAAGAATGCTCATCTTCTGAGACTGCGGCAATCGTGTTGGGTGTCCTACTCGCAATTGCTATCACAACCAATATATTCAGCCTTGTTCTTTTTCTTCGCAAGGGTAACTGTTTTCTTGATAGATGTAATGATAAGACACGTATTCACTCTTTCTACATTACTTTGTTACTTGGTATCGAAATGTACCAAAAAGAAACATTTGGTTAATACAATTTTAATTGTTATTATAATATTACAATTATTTCTTTATGGACTTTTTCAGTGTATATTGGAGATAGCGTTTACGTTTATATTTACAACATCAGTTTTTATTTTTTATATTTTATACAATAAAATTTTGCTTAAAAGGTGCTGTCAACCAAAGAGATTCCAGTGAGCCTGAAGTAACACAGCCGACAAGTAGTTCAGAAGAACCGCACTACCAGGACCTCTCCAAAGAAACGTTGGCAAAACCTGAATACGAAGAACTTCATCACTAGGTCCATTCAGTAGAGTTTAACAATTCATAGTGAATTCTGGTTCAGCGTTTAAAAACCTATACGGTGATATTAAGATATTTTGCTTAGCCTACTATTTAATTTTAGTAATCTTGTAAATAAGGTTTCGTAAGTGTCTTGGTCGAATGTTTTACAGGTCATACTTTCCGCTGATGGTCACTTTAATTGGATGTGGCGCATTAGAAATAAGTTAAATTGCATCACTCAGCGTTTGTTTGTTTTTAACTTTAATAACTTGGTCCTAAATCATGTTTGTTATCTTGGCTGAAACTTCATAATCAATAACTGATCGAACATAATGAGAAGGTTTCTGAAATTCTAGTTTTTGAAAGTATGTCTTGGCGCAGCATTTTTTAAATCCAATAATTTCCTGATTCCCACCGAACTTCGTTCAATGCATGTACAAGCAAATTCTTGAAATGTTTAATTAAACTTAATATAACTTAAGTTTCGAATATTTGGTGTAGCATTTTAGTACATCGCTGTAAGCCTATAGGGCCTACCTATATCATGATTTGAAGCAAAGCAGTATTGCGCTAGTACAGCTACAATCCTTATACTGTTTTGTGGGCTAGAGAACCTAGACATTAACGATGTGTTGTGAGAAACATTTTCTCAAAAAAGGCATATACTGTATAATATGTGCTGACTTAAACGAAAAGGCGCTGTTCAGAACATTTTCAAGGCATTGTAATAAGATGTGGCTTACAATATGGCATATATAAATGTGGCGGATCGGCCACAAGGCAAGCCTGCTGGGAAAGAGGAAGGAGTAGCTATGACGCGCTTTAGGTAGCCGCTGAGTGCTGCGCGTGTGTGCACGGTAACTGCACGGGATTTTTAAGGAATTAAATTTTATTAAATTGAAGCTTAATCTAATAATAGCTTAATAATTAGGTCGTAGAAAATTCTTAGTGTAATTTTAGTAAAGTAACGAGCAAAATTGTTGAAATTTATAGGCTCTAAAACGTTTGTTTTAAGGCAAATAATCAGTAACAGACACCTTTATTTACGTTTTATTGATCGTGCTAGTATATAAGCAAACCGCCGTAAATAGGAAAAAGGGGCTTGAATAAGAGGTGTCGCATGCTGCGATGCCTATGTTGTGAAGGGTGGTTGCGTGCCTTCACATATACGAGTTACAGTGTTTTGATATCGTTCTGTGAGCGAATTCATAGCGTATACAAATACATATATACCGACGAGGGTGACGTCCGGAGAAGCCCGTGTTCGATACGGTCCCGGTTACGATAAAATATACGGGCGGAAAAGTCCGCGGAAAAGACTAATCTTCGTGCTCCCGGCGGGACGACCGAGACAATCACTGTCTGGCTTCGGCTGAAGGCGCCGATCCGAGTGGAGCGAGGGCTCTACCGTAGATCGCGGGGCGGCCTGGGCCACGACGGTGGACTTTGAGGTTGGACAGAACCCGGGGAAAGACCCCGTTCGAAATAAATAAATACAGGTCTGTGTAAAACAAGTGGGAAAGTTGCGGAAGCTACCCCTTTGACCGCGTAAGAGAAAAATCTGATCAGTGCGCTCCCAGGAACGTCACAGCCGTTACGAACCAATCTATCTGATTTCTGACTGGCTCCGCGTTGGTCCAGCAGGGCTCTGGCCCACCTTGTTGGAACGTTGCGAGACGGTCGAGTAACACGATAGTTGGAAGATAGAGGCTGCGCGAGCTCGGGAAAATACGAATAGACAGGTCTGTGTGAACCCGGGGTAGCATTTGCCGTACGAGAAAACCCGTGCCGTATGGAAAACTAGTCCGTGCGCTCCTGAGGAGGTCGCAACCGAAACAAACCAATCTGTCTGATTTCTGACTGGCTCCGTTGGTCCAGCAGGGCTCGGGCCCACCTTGTTGGAACGTCGCGAGACGGTCGAGTAGGTAACGATAGTTGGAAGATAACAGGTTGTGCGAAACTCGGTTAAAGTCGCGGCCGCGGTTCTCCCGGTCGAAATTCAGACGGCGGAGATACGGGAAAACCCGCGGATCATAACGCAGACCAAGTAAAGCCCCGGTACGTAAGAGACCGGGTCGGTTCCCCGATAACACCGGAGTCGACACGGGAAGATACCGACTCCTCTATATGCTTGTCGCCACACACTGATCAGAAGACTGACTGAAGTGCGGGGAAGGCCCCCCTCGTTCGTAGGTCGGTACGAAGGTTGGTGTGTTTTACAGAAGGTTAAAGAGGGGACCTTCTCTTGAGTGTTCCATAGGGGTATCCTATCCTCTGAAGCACTGTTGGTCGATAATTGCCAACAGAGATCTGGTGCGGAAACTGACTCCGAAATGGTGCGAGATAGTGGGAAGATGTGTCGCCCAGTATCTTTGTGCCTAGGGCGGAAAGACACAGAGGGTCGTTGTGAGACTTCCCTGTTCCCGGAACCGAGAAAACGACTGGTGCCTGAAAATATTGGCGGTAACGGGAGAGTTACGAGATGTAGAATGGTGGTTACGAGAAAGTCCTCACGCAGAAGGGGAACGACTATTGCCGGTAAAGTAACGAACCCTGTTCTGAGTAAAGGCCATCCTCAGGACGTTGCCCATCCGGCGACCGCGGAAGAGGCAGAGTCGGATTCCGAGACTGAGAGTTACAGTGTTGATTCCCTTAAGGAAAAGACCCATCCTACTAGGCCTTCCTTGGAGAGAACAGACACTATTCGAAGAGATGATACGGGAAGGCCATTGTACGATGAGAGTGCAAGGGGCAGTGAGGCGGGTGGCTCTGAGCGTAGAACTGGGCTAGAGGTACCCCCACCCCATGAACAGTTAGCCCGAACGAGAACGCCACATAGAAAAACATTTATAATCTAGTCTAATGGCATCTACAGCGGTCCTGTGACAAATTGAATATGCACTGCCAAATAATTGAAAAATAGTTGTTCCAGTTGGTAAAATTTGTGGTTGACTGTGTGATATGCTACCAATGATCAGACCCATTTTATATAGTTGTCATTGGATCTTGTATATTGAATCACATCATGTGTAGTGCTGTGGTTTAAAGACTGAATATAAATCCGTATAGATTCGCTAATGTAGTATCATCGCGCGTTGAATAAATGTTACGGGGATATTTTGGCTTATAAGCATATCAATTCATGGTTTGCCGAAGAGTCCAATATTGTCTGTCGGATAAAATATACTGTGGACTTTAATATAAAACATGCTTATCTGCCAGGCTCTTTGTAATGTTTGTCAGTAAACTAACTTCCTCGTTGATAGCTGTAGTGGCACTTTGCCAGCCATAATACGAAGCACACTCTGTTGCTGTTATTATGTAGGCTATCGGACCTCTCTAGTTGTACCGCTGGCTATTCAATATTTTGCTGATTTTTAGGCTTATCTTGCAGTATACATTGCCCTACTTTTGCTATTTGTCCGATGAAGTGTTGAGACTAATCTGTCAGCGATCAGAGTGATTAAACTCCATCACTCCAGAGCGATCTCATTCAGATAACTAATAAAATCGAAATGAAAAGAACTGTTGCGTCTGACTGAAGATCGGTTCTAACCTCCAAAAATGTACCTACTGTATCAACATATTCGTAAAGCTGATTCATATCTACTACAGGCTGTTGGAGTTGTAAAATGGGGAGCCAAAAGTTTCTCTGAGAGCTACAGCCATCTTAGAGTAAACGAAAATTTATCAGTTTAAACAGGATTTGTAAAATTTAGTTTGGGGTGGATGGATCGGTTGCGTCTAGTTCTGCGGCATTCGACCAAGGAAGGTCAAAATTTCACACTGTTGAAAATTTGATCCGCATTATGCGTAAAATAATAGATAAAAACAGCGCTGAACACCTGTATAGAATAGGCAATAATTAGGCATTGTAATATTAGCTAACTGCAAAAGTCTCAGGTATTCGCCAGATGGCAGATTAAGATTCTTTTTGAAAACTAAAAGACTACTTACGCACTCCTATTCGCAACCAATATACATTTTATGTATACCGAACCAAATTTAATAAACTCTTATTCGCCAGGTGGGAGACCAGGATAATTACACATTAATTACACAATGCAGCAGCAAGCTAAGCAATGCACAAGCAAGCAACGATTATTGAACCGCGTCCTGTGTTATTTACTTCTAAAGAAGCATTTTAGTATGAATGAGAAAATATTATTGCAGAATTACACATGAAAACAAATTTGACCCGAAGATCAAATCGTTGTTAGTATTCTAACCTTTCAAGCTGTAAACGCACCGGCCATGCGAATTTATGGTAACATGACTGATCCATGAATACGGTTTTATAATTGAATGATGGCCTGTCGTACAGCCTTTCAGTTGCTTCAGGCCTTGTCATTTACTGTACCTTTACACAGGTGTAAGCTTAACGGCGTACATTGCAACATAAACATTACAACGCAAAATAGCGCTTTTGATTATTTCAATAAGTTGTATTATTTTATGATGTATGTCTGTATCTGAGCTTTTGTACAGCGTCTTTTAGGGCCTCTCAAAGCGCTATTATGCACACCTTTATGATAATTTATTCATTTTTCGAGTATTTACGCTAGAATGATTCGATTGGCCATTTGTAGAGCAGAACAAAGACATGCAAGGCCTCTTGTGTCCCAGGCCTACGATCGGCTGTGACTCCCACTCTGAGACCCAAATTAAGTGGTTTTGTATGCAGTTTGAGATGTAAGACTAACTCCCCTTTTCATGGTCACGATCCACGAAATCAGGGAAATTTGTTGGCTATATTAAGATTATACGCAGCTTGCTTCCATGTTCAACTCTACAATGTTTGCAAATGAATTTCCTGCACTGATTTGACTCAGACTCAAACTCAATAACGCAATTTACAAACATCCTCAGCATAAGAATATATAACCCGCAAGTGGTGTATGCGATGTAGAAGAGATCACATTTCTAAAGCAGAAGGTGAGATAGCTCAACGTGTGAAAAGGAGCAAACATCTGTCTACGTCAAAGGCCCTGTTCGTGTAGCTTTGCTCCCTCCCTCTGTTGTATTTTTATTCAATGGCTGATAAATGGTTTTACAAACTCTCAAAGTTTTTAAGACCCAGGTTCATCCTCTTTCACACGTTCTGCCGCTGGGAATTTAATGGAGAACACAACTCAGTCCTGATGACGTTTGATGAAGTTGCGATAAAGCCCTTCTTTTCTTAGACTAGCCAGAGTTCTTTCCATCTTGCATTCGAAATCACAGTCGTCATTTGTATGCGAAACTTGCACTCAATGGCGTACCTGGACGGCAGATCATGGGGTACCGGACCCCTTCTGAGACCTAGACCATGAACTATGTTATTCGTGTAGATTCAAGAAGATTTTTAGGTGCACTATCCTGATTGGTGACTCATGATTTTTCTCTGCGGACGGATACAAGTGCTATACAATAAAGAGCATTTACAGGCCGATTCTACGCATTTGGTATCTGGCCTGTTGCATTTCGATAAAATACAGTTGCATCTGGACTCCGCTGGAGAGCCTTAAGTTGCTTCTATGACCCAATTGATCGTTACAGGTTTCGTATCTTAGACGCTCGCTGTCTTAGACCCCTTAAATTTCATCCAGGTACCGGACTCTCTGGCTAACATAGTCGCATAAACATATAGCCTAAATGTGCTCAGTTTAATTCTAAATGCTTCAAATGCGTTGGCTTCCCGGGCGGGGGTGAAGGTCCATAGTCGTTAGGAAGTTCGCTGTCCCAGACCCCTCAGTTTTCAACCACGTACCAAACCCTCTAACCCAAAAAGTTGCGTACGTCACTGCTTGCACTGTGCAGAATATGTAATCAAGCAGAGCTAACAGCAATCAGCAAGTGATCAGGAATAAGTTTACTGATTACTTCGTGTTCCGACAGAACACTAATCAATCTGTGATACTAATCAGATTTTATGCTTTCGAGGTTTCTGAATTGTGTATTGGTCAGTTCCCACTCACTTGGAGCTAAATTTCTTTTGTCACAGTCATGCTTTCTAAATGAAATTGGTCGAACTCATTCAAAGCGTACATTCGAATAATCTTACGTTGCACTAAGCGCCGGTGATTACCTTACTGCTAGAGTAGTAGTCCGAATTCGTTGCACACTGATTCGATGTTAAGCACACTGAAATTTCCGAAGCTTTGATTTTAGTAGCTCACAATAGGAATAATAAAGGCAATAATTTACTGTCGAACAATAATTAGTTGTTTGGCTTGCCCTAGAGCAACCTGAGGCAACTTCATTCGCCAGATGCCAGCATTAAGACATTCTGCATGTACGGTTTACAGCAGATGGTTTTGTCTGCATCGAACTGCAAACCCCCGGTTATACTAGCACCAATTGTACAGAAAAATTAGTATACAGATGGAAATTATTTGTGCGTGTGCATGAATTTCGAAAACTTCAAATGACAAAAATTATACGTTGTATTTTTAGTACAAAATTGCGTTATTATGTGATGTGAAGTAGGCCTATTCCACTGAAATTAAATGAAAGCCACGAAGAATGAGTTGCTTTTAAAACATGGAATCCTAAAATGACTCAGTTGCCTTTGAAAAACCACCTGATTTGGATGATGCTTTTTCGATCAGGTTTCAAACCAGGTAGAAGGAACCAGATGCGTTTGAAAGAACTCATTCTCTGCTTAATTTATGCAGACCACACAAAGACGACACACATCAACGGTTTACAGCCGATGTCGTTTTCTGCAACGATCGACCTCGTTAGGCCTCGATTTACGAACATTTAGTTTTGAATTTAAACACAAATTTGCGTAGTTTATTAAAGCTTGTTTAAATTTTTTTAATAAATTGTTTTAAAATGTATAGTATTTAGCATGAATTTTCTGTTTACAGCCAAACTAAATTATTTTGAGAATAATGATATAATTTTAGTTAAATGTTAGAATTAGCTTAATAAATAAATGAATCTTTCATGCGTAAATATTGAGTAAGTTCAAAATGCTACGGCATAAATCATATGCAGTTAAACTAGTACATAATGCCGGTACTTTTAAATCTTTCTGTAGCAAGTGTATTGCCGCTTTAATTCCTCTGTTTTGTGTCATTTGCATTATGTTGCCATTCATAGACGGGGAGGTGCTCTACATTATCACATAAAAAGCATCTAATAAAACTGTGTTAACCTAAAATTACGTTATTTATCATCTGTTAGCAAACTGAGTACAGAAAGACATTTAAGATCTTGTCTAATCAGATTCGTTGTTATGCGTTTAATTCAGAAGGATAAATCGAAAGACAAGATCAAATATGTTTATTTTACAACACAACATTGCGAAGGATGTCCTCTTTTGCCAATGTGTGAGATATATCTTTATTGGGTAGAAGAAGTTTGTGACAACTGCGGGGTTTCCCCTTACGAGTCAACTGAGTTAGATGTGCAACTGAGTCTGTTAACGTTTACAAATAAAGAAACTGCATTAGAATTAGAAGCTTTAGTCTGTATGAGAATCAATTGCTTGTCTTTATTTAAGAATTGCAGTGTCTTTCGGCGTTTTAGGACTATGAATTTGAAGTTGAGCATTCCGTTGATTGTATTCCTGGTCAGTGGACTTAATGGATTAGGTAGGTTCAGTTAAATCACGAGCTACATGGTTAGACAAATAAGTCTATGTTGCCAATGCTTTATTATCAATATCATTTTACATTAATTAACGTCCCCACTTGCGTTGGTGTCCATTTACGGATCTCGAAGTGATGTCGCGCTAAGTTGGCCCCGCCACCCTATTATATCTCTGACAGTATCACATACAGGTATTAACCGAGCTCGACATGGCTTAAATTCAAAACCACTTTAATCAGAAAACTGATATATGAGCGGAATTTCCCGCAGACGAGTTAGCAAGTTTTAAACACGTGTTTTTATGTAATTTTTTTAATAAAAAGACGTCGGTGAATCACCGAATTTTTGAACTGATTTGACATTTGTTTACGGAGCGCTGTAATTGGTAGGTACAACGATGGGGTGGGTAAGCGGTCGCAAATGCATTGAGAACAGTGTTGCCAATGTGCTTAGGGCAGCGGTTTGTTGTGCTCTGTTGATTCTTTGAGTTACAAGTGACTGATTATTGCTGACAATATCGACTTATAGATTCATACGTATAGAGGATTTTATTTTGGTGATCGAGGTAGTGTCGTGTTCAACTATTTCTCCAGTTAAGGCTACATTACAGATTGGGCGAATCTACGAGTTGAAGCTCGTTCGATTCGAACCTTGGGAAAGTCGCTGACCTTCACCATCTGCAGAACTCGTTATCTATTCCCGATCTATGCTGCAGTTAGCTTATATAGAATTACAGCCTCTTGATTCACATTCAAACCAAAATGAATTTGGGGCATATATCTACCTGTCTGTCTATCTGTCTGTCTGTCTTGCCTGTTTATCTCTCTGCCTGTCTTTCTTCCTTTCTTCCTATAATAGCTATCCAACTATATACTTGTGGTCTCCGTTCACACAATGGTTCACATCTATGAAATTCATTACCACCAGGATTGCGGGACCTTTCTATTTCTGTTATATCATTTCACAATCAATTGATGACTTATTATTTGGCCTCTCGGGCTTTTGAAGAGAATTCATAAATTCTAAATTATAATTTGAATTGCAGTAAATTGAAAGACTTCATAAATTAGTGCGATATTAACATCTGATTAATAAATGATAATTTGCTCATAAAATAATATAGGCATTTATGATTGACTTATTATAAATTCATATAAAATAATCAAAGTAATTTGGAGTACACAGTTGCTAGTAAATTATTCGGTAAATAAATTAAAATTTTCTTAATTTCAGTTATTCAGTTTTTAGCTAACTGTGTTAAGTTGTTTTAGTTGACCAAGGATGTTGCGATTCGCATTGTTCTTTTGCCCCAATAAACTTCAAAGAAGCTAATATAATTAAAAAAGTGATCACAGTGTTTTTCTTAGGTGTCAGTGGACTCATAACAGATCCACCATTGAATGCAGTTGCTGAAGTTGGACAACAAGCAATATTTACTTGTACATCAAGTACAACTCTACAGAACTGGATCTTTTCGGCAAAACGAGAAGACCTCGGGACAACTTCAGCTCCAGACATTGTACTTGGTTGTGTGGTTCAGCCTGGATATACAACTCACTATGAAGTTGATCGACCAGGAGGCAGCAGCAATGCATGCAATCTGATTGTCAAAGATACAACTATGCAACAAGCAGGAGTATACACTTGCGCAGACAGTGCTCCCGGACCTTCAGTATTACTTACAGTAATAGGTAAGAGAAAATCTACTGTATATATGTTTGTTTGTATGTTTGTATGTGTGTATGCATGTATGTACGTATGAATGAATGTATCTATGCATGTATGTACGTATGTATTTTTGTTTGTATATATGCATGTACATGTGTATGTGACTTTCTATTCATGCAAGCATGTTACATATGGCGCATATGATAGGACGAGTAGATCGAGTACGTTATTGTGTACATTTTGGCGAGGGAGCCGACTTTATATAAAGGTGTTGTGTGTAACTTTTATTCAGACTGGAGTTTGGTTGTTGGTCCTGCGTTATCGTTTTCTTCCCAGTCTCTCGACTAAGTCGTGTGTAGTCTCACTGCTTGGTTGACCTACGTATTTGATTCCTCTTAGCCGTTTTGATTCTCTTTAAGCCGTTTTCATCACCATCTGTTGGTGGACTTTGTTTTTCTTCTACTTGAGGGTTTCCGCTGGTTTTGTCATCGCTTGAACTCGACTTCTTGTTGCTCTACTTGAGTCATGCTACACATGTAAAGAGCTTTGGAAATAAAATTATATCCTAAGGTTGGTATCCTACATGTAGCACATATCTGTAGACAACCTGCAACGGCATGCATGTTAACTATGTATATTTGCATGTATATGTGCATGTATGTATACATGTGTACGCATATATCATGCATGCATATATGTGTGTATGCGTGTATATATGTATATTCGTTTGCATGTATGCATATAATAATTATTTAACACATATAAATATATAGGTATGTATGTAGGTAGGTATATGTATGCACTGTTACGAACTTGAAGTGAAGTCTGGTTCAGACAGTTCATTCTTCTTCTCAAGACAGACTATTAAAAACCTATACAGTTCAGACTGTTATCAACTAACTATGGAGAAACTTCTTGTCAAAACAGGTCCGAAACCGCTCCTTAATGTTCACCTAATATCCATATTATCTCGCCACAGTGTTTTCGAACATTCGTATAAATCAAACACACCTGTTTAGAATGTTCTAACAATCGTCCAGAATCCATCAATTCTAGCTAATTTTCTCAATTGTACATCTATAGTGCTGTTATCGTAATGCTCAAGATATCAAGCGATAGCGCACCAAAACGTAACCGTAATTAGGTCAACATCCAGAAGATCTCTAGACAGATCTGTCATACTATCGATTCATTATATGGTCCACAGACCTGCGACTACCACCGCCGCTCTTTCCGATTCTTGGGCGGCTTATATACATCCTGTACACAACTGACCTGACTCAGATCATCGCAGCCCTCGGATGACGGGTTCATCAATAGACTGATGACGTTCAGTTGTACAAATCAGAGGTACTTGCTTGTGTGTCCAAAATTCGACCAATTGTGCAACAAGTAAAAACCTGGATGTCCTCAAATCTGCTGAGATTGAATCCTCCAAAGATGCAGTTCATCTGACTGGGCACACGACATATAAGAGAAAAGTTGGAGAGGGACACACTAGCGGTGATACTCCCAGGTTGGGAATCACAGCTTGTCGTCCAGGACTGTGGTGTGATTTTGGATTAAGGTTTATCGATGGTGGATCACGTTAACTCTATCCGCAGGTCCTGATTTGATCAACTCCGCAAGATTAGGGTTATTGGGCAGAATTTATCACATGATGCATAATCGCATGCTGCCGCTGTGATCCGGTTGGACTACTGCAATGCTATCCTCGCAGTCAGAGTTTCGAATTCGCAGGGTTTCGAATTTGCCAGCTTCAGCACGTCCTTCGCTGGGGCGTGGCCAACATGCCAAAATTCTCGCATGTTCAAACTACATGCGAGAGGAACTGCATTGGCTTCTGGCTGAGGATAGAACTACATTCAATATACTCCGATTCAGAGCATCGGTGAATGTTTCGGCCCAGGAATATATTAGGAAGCTGTGTGTTCCTCTATTGAGTAGCCGGGTCGACAAAGCTGCGCTCTGCAGCGCGTGAAGACTTATTGGTTCCGCATTGTTCTTTCTCTTTTATTGGACTCTCGTCACGAAACAGTCTTCATCTAGAAATTAGAACTTTACCGCCACAAATAGCACAGAGGTATTTCAGCTTATGTTTAAACGCACCTTTTAGATCTGGTAGATAGCTGTGCCTAAACACCTTCGTAATTTTAAGATATACTATACCTATGTTCAGATACATACATATATCTACGCTGGCAACAGTTAACCCAGTGTTCACTAAACTGCTTATAACTCTCATACTAATGCGAAATTTAATTTCCTGCATGCATATAAGGATTTCTTTGTTTCTCCACTTATATAGTGTTCATTTCATACTTTCTTTTCCCTGTCTAAAAAACAGTTTTTTCCAGTTACGTCATAATTATGCATGTTATTCCTTTACATGCACTTCTTGCCTTCAGTTTCTTGATTTAGGATAATTCTTAATTATTGACTGCTGCCAGTGACAGTTCCCTTACTATTAGGCATTCATTCAGAGATCTGCCTCGAGTGACGGCTCTCTATCAGGAAGTGCCGCTCTTAGAACCACAGAGACCGTCATATATTTTAAGACGCTCAGGGCCAAGACCAGCGCTCTACCAGAGCTACTAAAGACCTTTTAGGTACTCTCCCTATCGTACGCTGCTGCCCGTGGTCCACTGACGTTGCTCGCATAACCGTCCTGACTCCTCATCTCCCTCACTGGCGTTATACACTAAATTCCGCTCCACTCAGTTCAACACTCAATGAAAGCTCTCTAGCTTTGAAAATATTGACCGGATTGCTGCTTGGCTTTGGTAACTCATCGGTTGATGCCCTGTGCATTCGGCGCCGGCGCGTTATAAGTTACTAGTGACAATTATAACAGTATAGAAATAGCTGGGTATCTTGACATACAAATATGCCAAGTTACTCAGCTATTCCCTCTATTCGATTGCTCCATACCCATTTAGCTTGCCATTAACTTACTTATGTTTTCGGTGTTCAGTCTTGGATGGCCAATAACAAGCTTTTCACAAAACCTTCTAAGACCGAATTATTTCTCTTACACACAATTCAACAAGTCTACAAATTAGATTCACTGAGGTTTGTTCAGTTAAGTGGATTGACTGCTGTTTTTGCCAGAATGCACAAACAGTTTGCGCATAACTTTTGACTCTTGCCATGTCTTTTCTGACCATGTAAACCCGTATGCAATTCAGTTAACTTACACCTAAGGGATAGTTGGAGAATCAGATCTTACGTGCCTCAAGCTCCTTATTGTGATACTATTAATTAACAACCTCTATAGCATCAATACGAGACTCGTATTTAAGTCCACATATAATTGTAATTGTAATGAGACATTTATAAAGCGCCACTTCAAGAATAACCTCATCAGTGGGGCTCCCGACCCGAACCAGCGAGACCATGGTCAAATAATACAAGCTTCAGGCGCTTGTGAAACTGCGGAAGGCACAAACTGAGAAGCTCGAGCCGCAGCTCTCGATAAATGTAAGCTTTTATTTCATGATGTGTTAAGAGGATAATAAATGGACTCCTGCTATATATTTTATACAAGAACACGAAAGCATTATAAATACTTAAGAATGTCCGTATGGACATCATTACAGATGCAGCATAAGAGAACTTTGTCTAAGGCAATTGTCTTTAAATCGAACACAATTGAAGTTGACAGAATTCAAAAAGAAACCATAATATACTTTTATTACAGATCCCCAAATCGACATGACAGTTAGCAAACCAAATTCGGACGTCGTGGAAACTGAAAACGTCACTATTTCATGTTCGCTTCGGTACAACGGATCTCAAATACCAGCTCCAACTTTACAACCTTATTTCAATTGGATGAGTTCCTCTGAACAAACTTTTTCTCTTTCCTACAGTAATACTACACATGACTTGGCCATTTCTCAGATTACAGCAACTGCCGGTCGAAAAAATATTACTTCATTCAGTTGCGATCTCTACTTCCGTTTATCATCAAATGTCTCTGGATATGCGTCAAATACTCCGACCAAGAATTTAAACGCCAACAGTTCTATCATTGAAGTATTATGTAAGTACTGCGCTGTATATCTGCAATATTTTTAGCTTCGGAAAGAAGAAATTGGTTAATTTAGTGAACTTTACTAGGGACTACACGAGGGTATCCAAGGTTTTCTGACTCTGAGGATGTATCATAAGGTAGGAAGAATCTTTTAACAATTTTAGTTTGTATCTTTATTGGTTCAAACAGCATACAAGTGAATGCAATATATCACACCACTACATCTTTGCACATATTAACTAGTTCGAGATGGTGGTCTATCGGTACGCATTTAGTCAATGATCATGCGGTTGCGAGTTCGACCCCGCGAAACGACCCTTGCTTTAACTTTAACTGCCACGCTGATTCCTTGCTATTTTATTTTTTAAATAAGTTAGAGGAATTTTCAACAGGCAAAGAATTTGAATTGAACATGATTAAAGTAATGAAAGTAATTCGATTTGCAGTATGTATTTTGAAATTACGAATTACATGAAAAAATGTAATTCATTTACAAATTACAAATTACCTTGATGCAGAGTAACAATTTACAAATTACAAATTACAATTGCAATTGAAATTATGTAATTTCAATTACAGCAATAAATTACTTCTGACTCCCGCTAACTAATGCCGCTGTGTTAGCGAAATAGCATATTCTTTATCACAGACACGGCATAATTAAATTTTAATTTTTTTCTTACTTCGTCTCGATTTTCTTTCTTAGCGACGTCATTACAATGCAAAGATATCAATCACACTGGCCAACACATAATTTGTTGCCTCAAATGTTAGAACTGTTTCTGGGTATATTTGACCTGCTGATTCCAGAAAAGGCACCAGTTTTCTCCCAGCAGGTCTAGTTTTCGAGATATAGAACATTATGCCATATACCAGTCCTTGCCTCTGCTCGCCCATAAAACATAAGGCTATAGCTATAATTATGTAGTGCTCAATTTATTATGTGATACACTAAATAAACATAATAATACAAATACTTAAAAGAAAATGGTAGTACCTGAAACTGTACTTATATGATACCAAACAGAACAAGTTTGTTATAAAAATTTCAAGTCATTCGACACCGAAGAAGCTCCTTTTGTACGATTTCCGAGTGTGGCATCTGCCGGAACAATCGCGCATAATATTCCAGCAATAGTCTGCCATCATGTGTGCATCCCATCTTCCTTGATATCGATTTTCCATTGTTTTGATGTCTTGGTGAAATCTTTCACCTTGCTCTTCGCTGAAGTCACCAAGATTCTCTGGAAAGCGATCTAAGTGACTGTGGAGATAATGGACTTTAATGCTCATGTTGCAGCCAAGCTTGTTGAAATGAAGAAGCATATCCTCTACTAGTTGTGCATAATTGTCTGCCTTCTTGTTGCCAAGAAAATTTTTAGTTACAAGAACAAAGGAAGACCAGGCACAAGATTCGATTTCATTCATTGATGGTATGAAAAGTGGGTCATTCATAAGTTGCCTGATCTGTGGACCAACGAAGATTCCAGCCTTCAATTTTTCCATTGTAATTCCTGGTAACTTGTGTACTATGTATTCGAAGCATGAACCTTCTTTATTCAAAGCCCTGACAAATTGTTTCATCAGGCCTAGCTTTATATGTAGTGGTGGCAGTATGATCCTATCTCGTGCCACCAAAGATTCCTTGATTACATTTTGAGCTCCAACCACCATGTCTTTCCTCGAAGGCCAATCTTTTCTTGTCCAATGTTCATGCTTGGCTCTACTGTCCCAAAGACACATAAAGCAGGGATACTTTGTGTAGCCACTTTGTTGACCAAGGAGGAAATTTACCATCTTCAAGTCTACACAAATTACCCATTGATGTTCTTTGTATTTTATCTTTTCCAGTACTAAAGAGATGGCATTGTACTCTTCTTTCATCCTGGTGGAGTGACCGATTGGAATAGAACCAAATTTGTTGCCGTTATTTAAAAGCACACATTTCAGACTACGTTTTGAACTGTCGATAAAAAGACGCCACTCATCTGGGCTGTAATCCGACAGACCAATTTTCTTCAATAAGTTGCTGATGTCATTACAGAATACTAGGTTGTTGTCTTCGGTAAAGAATGGCAGCAAATCCTTTTCTCTGTTTCTATAAATTGTAATTTTCGTTCCAGGCTGAAGTGCATTCTTTTCCTTTAGTCTGGACGCAAGCAATTCAGAGGACTCTTTGGAAAGATTTAAGTCCCTGATCAGATCACTCAACTCTTTTTGGTCAAAACGTTCACTGTGTGAAGTTGATTGGAAATCACTGTCACTGCCCCCACTTTCTTCACTTTCGTCATCTTGTCCGATATTGGACATGCAAGTCTCATCGTCTGAGAGCTGAGGTAGTTCGCGAAAAGGTGGAACTGGTACAATATCCGAATGCGGAACAGGTCTCCTGGCTGAAGGTATATCAGGGTAAGACAACTTGTGACGATTATTTCGATTGATGCCTATGATATTAACCATACAAAAGTAACAGTCGTCCAAGTGGTTTATCTGTTCCCTCCAAACCATCGGTACACCAAATTTCAGGCAGCTTCTCTTTCCAATTGTCCAGTGGCGCAATTGTTCAATACAAGTTTTGCATACTGTATGCAGAGCCCATTGCTTATCTTGATCTCCAAGTTTGACACCAAAATAACCTACATATGCTCTTTTTACAAACTCAGAAATCGGTTTCCTGTTTGCTTTTAGTGTGTATTCCCCACAAATGTAGCAGAATATGTCTGGATGGTTAATGCAGCTCCGTCTGGAAGTAGCCATAACCTTAAGGATGTTCGCATCTGAGGAATTAAATGACTAACCTAAAAAATAGTAAGAACATGTAGTTATTTAATGCTCACATTCACAGATTGTTCTTGCGACCAACTCTTAATATGCCCTAAGACGACTGCGGCTGCTCTAGCTTTCAGGAGGCGGTTTATATAGGCTATAAATGCTGACTTCAGCATAATCTATTTACATAGTTCGAAACCATGAAACGCTGTATAAGCACAAATAAATTCTAAATGAGGCCATGAATTTAGTGCTGAGTAAGCTGTAGGCTACGGAATAGTTATTTCGTTGAATCAGCAATATCTCAGCACGCGGCAAGATATGCTGATTTTACATTATAAGGATGTAGGCATTATATGAATCAGCAAGAATTATAATTAGCCATAAATAAAGCTTATTATGACATTTTAGTTTTGCCAAAGACATCGTTTAAAGAGTGGACTGGGTTTTCTTTACAAAATCGACGATATCTCAGAAACTAGACCTGATGCATTCAATCCAATGACATTTTCTGAATCAGCGCCCAAAATTACCCCAAGAACAGGTCTAAAACCGAAGGCAACAAGAAAAAAATTTTTTTCTGTTGGCCAGTGTCATAGATGGTAGGAGGAGCTGTGTCAAATTTTGAGAAGCCAGAGAAACCAGAAGTCAGGAAAACCAGATTGCAGGCTATGCTATGGTGGCTATGAAACAACTGAATCTTAGTTTAGACTTGAATGCTATATAGAACACATAGACCTGAGCAGTGAGTTTCAGAGCCTTGGACAAGCTAGAGAACGCCCGATGAAGATAGTTAATGAATGCATACTGTTATGTTTTCACTTGTAATGTGAATCAGTCGTCAGAATCCCGTTGGGCATAATTCAAAAGTACATATCGGGAGTTGGATCCATCTGGGGGCACATTCATTTTACCGCCATTTGTAGTTCTAAAGAAATGGGTTTTTTGGGATTTGAGCAGTATGTTCGCAAAGACGTCGCGTATTGGGAGATATTTTGAGTTCCAGTTTGCTTCTATTACGCTTATCGAGTCAATCGTGGTGATTTTATTATAGTTTTGAATGACTTCTTTCACGCATTTGATTGTCTTTGCTATGGGCCGCCTCCATTTTTTTGGTTCAATGGTCCAATATTTCTGCATGCTTAATACGTAAGACTATAGATGAACAGTCACGGTGCGAAGAACACATCATGTGCGTAATCTTGGTGTGACCTTGGACCAGGATTTGACCCTCTCTGAGTTCTTGATAAGTTTTTGTCGAACCTGCTTTTACTACCTACGTCATATTCGTACAATAAGACGTTCGCTTACAATAACTCAAACCTGTTTTACCTAGCGCATGCATTTGTATGTTCTTGGGTTGAATATGGCTATGCCATTTCTGCTGGCATAAATACTTTCCGCATAAATTAAATGCAATCCGCATTAAGTGCTGCGGCTTGGTCAACTGGTAGTACATCTAAATTTGGGCTTATATCCCACTTATGCAGGATGAATTGCATTGGATGCCTACGCAAAAAGGCCATAAGTTTGAGGTCTTAATGCATATTCGCAAATTTCCAGCAATTTGCGCTCTATCTTATTTTAGAGCTGCATATTGTGATCTCGAAGGCGGGGTGGTTGGCAGCAACTGTATTTTTTAATAGTTTTTCATGCCTATTTGGTAGTTTTTGGTTTTCAATGACAACTAAGTAATTCGTCTCGACTTTTGTCCGCTTACAACAGTTTCTAGCAAATTCCAACCTCCTAGTGAAAGCAGAGCACAGTAATTGATACCTTTGAATGCCATAATAGTTATCCTTCTGTGTTGTACCTATTCTTTTCTCTGGTACGATCGACAGATTTATTATGACTTAATTAATTACTGTGAAAATTTAAAAATTTTGTAACTCCTAAACCACGTTTGCATCAACATCTAAATTAATGCACAGTGTTTAGCCGGATGGTAGTAGTTCAGCAGAAGACTGAAAAATTGTCGCAATTCACTTGCTATGAATTGTATGGGTTTTAAAAATTAAGGACATTAAAATAGGGAAAGGGAATGCTATTCTATCCAACGTGTCGCTGTCGCCTCGCTGCCTCATAAAATTACATGTTTCACATGGATTTATATACCCAGATGTAACTCTATTGTAGTAAGCTTTACACGCAGTGGTGTATGATTTTTAGCATCTTAACTGTGAGTGAGTGATTTTATTGATCACCAAAATAATTAGCAATTACAACTTCAGTCTGTCACATACATTGGCGCCATTGGGCTGACCTAAAAAGGACAGAGTTCCGGTAAGAAGGTCACCTCTTTACATCATAGATTACAAATAGGCGACAGCATTATACTGAACAAGTCAATTAATAATCTAGAATATAAAAGTAATTAATATAATCAATGTCAGTGCATAAACGCAAAAACTTAACTAAGCGCCAAACAAAAACTTAACTAAATGCATCGTGTAGATGAGATTTTGGACTTGTTTTGAACTGGTATAAAGTTGGCAACCTCGTAATTACAGCTGGCAGAGAATTCAAGAATGTGCTCCTTCTTTTCGTTCTATATATTTTCAAGTTAAACTTATATACCTAATTCATAAAATTCATATTATACGTAACTGTACACTTTAAGTTTGTTAATTATAACAGAGGTTATAATAGAGGCGCAAATAAATAAAAAAATTCAGCAGGTTGTTTATTACTCTAACTGGGTGTGTGGACCGTCTTTCAAATAAATTGTAGTTTGAATTCTTTCTTTTCAGACCAGTCTCCCACTATTACGTACAACGATACAAAAGAATAATAGTGGTAAATAAGAACGTCATCATAGCATATACTTTAAATCATAACGGATCTGTGACACCAGATCCTACACTAAGACCCTATTTCTGTTGGACGGACTAGAATGGGCAAAATGTTTCAAGTTCCTACTATTCTACGACAAAGAACGCGGCTGTTTTTCAGGGGTTACAGCGGGTAGACAAAATATTATTCCAAACACAAGTCATTCCTATATGAAACTGATACCAACAGCCACTACTGGTTTCGCAAATAACCCTTCAACTGTCAATTGCAGCGCCATTGCTTCTACTATCCAAATACTATGCAAGTATTCAATCGTTTGCAGATTTGATTAGGATAGGCATATCTCTACTCTGATAGTTACTTGATCCGAGTCTCTTTGAGGATTTTTCTATTTAGCGTGAGTTGACAAGAGGCTAATCTTGGACATTTTAAGCCGCAGCGAAAAACAACAGAATAATAAAATGATTTCGATGAATGACAAAGACGGAATGTTCACATTCAAAACAGACTATCAATTAAATGTCAAACGGAAAAACAAAAGTGAAAACCTTAAACCCAAGACTCCAGTTCAGACCTGGCATACGACGCTTCTTCTTGCCAGCCTTCCCTAGGCTTCAGCGTAAAAGAGTTGGCGAGGCGTCTTCGGGACCGATCCGTTGTCATAGGCAGTATTCACTCATTCAATCAATCATTCATTCATTCATTCATTCATACAGAGTGCCGAGGTCGTGCGATCACTAGGCCTACTACCGTCTTTCGGCACAGTTCCTCGTGTATTGTCCGTTGGACTTCGGCTCCTTGGAGTCGTCTGCGCTGATAGCGAGCGAGTAACTCGAGCAGTTTTGTCGCCTTCACGTCATCCCTCAGATCGTGGTGGCTGGCCTGGACTTCTCGGTCCTTTGAGAGTGAAACCAGCAGTTCCAGCAATTCCAGTTCCTCTACACTTTGAGAGGAAGACTCTAGCTCCTTCAATTCGTTCAAGAGGTTAACATTTACTGCCTTTTTCTGTCCGTCGAGAAGAGTATCTCCTCTGAAGCATAACGGATATTTTTGTCACAGTCTCCAAACTATTCATACTAGTTTTCTTCCAAGTTAGAAACTTGGTATTTTTATTAAAATGTTTCGGTGTTCAAAGCGTGTCGTCGTTTTATCTTTCAACATAGTTTCGCAAGCTCATTTTACAAATAATTGGGTTAATAGTAAGCTTATAATGTTCAGACTCTGGCTCCGGTTTCTCATTGTCGATGCCATGACGAGGCACTTTTGACATTTAATACATCTGAAATTATGGGACACATTATAATATTTATTATATTTTTGTAATCTGTGCAAGAAACTGTACAAACAGAAAAAAATCATCTGACTGAGTCTAACAGTTCTAGAGATATCAGTTCTCAAAAAGTGGACATCACGAAGTTTCACGAAATGTCTTCAGAGAGTGGGGTCACGGAATCAACGATATCTTGGAAATTATTTCAAATATTGCAGAACAAAATTTGGGTTTTCCATCCAGTACATCTTGCAACATGTGGTTAAAATTTCAGCCAATTCTGAGTTGGTCGAGTGGGAGGCTTTGGTTGAGTTGAGCTGGAATGACCCAGTTGCGATCAATTTAGTTTTTATTTTATTTTCTAAGTTTTCTTCTTGTTATAATTCTATAAAACACTTTTACATTGTTGTTTCACTTATTATGTCCCTTTCAATGGACGCTGAACAGTTTAATTATCGCTTAAATTCATACAAAATTCAATATATCATGTTAAACATTTATTTATGCAGAGTTGGAATGAAAATAACAGGGAAACACAATGAAGACAAAATGACCGCCTTGATCTCTTGGATCTTGACTTGATTTATCTCAAGATTGTGGTTTAAATTCAAAAAGACAATCAATTGCTGCTATTTGCACTTAGAGAGCAGCGCTATAATAGTCTAAGGCCAGATTATTTTTGGTCAGTTTAGATCAGATCAGATCGCAGAGAATCAAATCTGATATAACATGTAAATTGATTGATTTGATCTGAACTTATTTGGGTTGATTAAAATATATAAACAACTCGTGACTGCTGCTGTACAACTGATGAACATAAATATTTATAATTGGATGTAATGGAATATCACTTGAATATATAAACCTTACGATACAACGGATAAACAGAGTTGCATAATACATAAAAATCTATGAAACCACATTTTCTGACAAAAATATGTTACCAGTATTAAGAACTTCAATGGAAACTAATATGCAGCCACTGTTTAGGTCTATTTTTTGCTTTCATTGAATGAATACTTCTTTAAATTTATCTAAACGCAAATTGAATGGACTTGGTTTATAGGTTTAATTGTTTTTCAAAATCGCTTTTTCATCCACTGAAGCGTTTATGTTATGTATATTCGCAATGTTTATTTCGAATATAGAGCAATAAACAATGAATAACGACACCCATTCAAGTACTACTTGATACTTTATATACGCATATTTTATGAAGTTAACCACCGTTAATAAAGAGTCCTCAGATGTTTATATTAAAGGTGGAAATAGTGTTGTATAAGAGTAAACAATATTTCGTTTCTTTGTATTCGCCAGACGAGTACGTAGGCATAGCTGTGCGTGGTGAGTTTATAACTCCTCATACTTTTTTCTTTTCCCAAAAGTCTTCTTCGATGTTATTTATTCAGGAGGGTTTAAATCTCCTTATAATGTTATTGTAAAAACATCGCAGATCAAGAATGAATATTAGCAGAAACGTAATAATAATCATATTTCTAAAAAGCATACTTTTCAATAATTTTCCAAGCATTTTGCTGGTCAATTGCCCAGCTGAAGTTCTACAGTAATATTTGCTTTCTATTATGAGATAAGTACCTATATTCTAAACGTTTCTCTCGTTTACAATGTGGACTAGAACCCCCTATATGTTGCAGTTGTCTAGGGATTTGGAATAAGAAATCATGGTTAAAACGGGTATTTCCTGAGCTGTTTACAAACGAAACAGAACTCATAAAGTACCAAGATGCTAATTTCACGCGGCGACAAAACCACGAAACACCGGGAAGAGAAAGCACAATTTTCATTAACAGAGTGTGACGAAACATGGCTCATAAAGACCTAAACGGCAAAACAGCTCAGAAGAACTATACAAGTCATCCACACAGGGAGACTAAACAAGGCCTACCGAGAGAGAGACTAGCAATAAAACGGCCACATAGGACCAACACCAAAATCTTGTCGAGCCAAACTTAAATGCAACACCTTTGTCGGTGGGCGAACTTTTAAATGGCGAGTTAGTGGACTGACTTTCTGGATATTGACATGATTGCGGCTGGAATTTGTTGCGCCATCGATTGAGACCTTGTGCGTTAGATACCTGCGCTATGCAAGTTTTTAATTAATAAAATGATTTATAACTAAATTATTACCATGACACTTTAAATATGAATCGTTTTAGATGTCACAATTACAGAAGTTAAATATTCTCATAGCCCATTCTTCATGTATGTTGCCGTTTGCATACTACCGTAATATTCTGTGACAAAATGTTTTGCAACACATTTATTTTTTCATCTTAATGAAACTGCTTTCAGACCCAATTCAGCTGGGAAATATTACAAGCGAAGAAAGAAATTCCACTAACAGCTCCTGTGGAATCAGCACAGTCATTTGCAATGGAACGGCTAACCCTGCAGCCAATTATAATTTGGTTGACACGGAGGAACCGAATAAAATAATCGCTAGTAGTCAGTTATATAACTACGCAGAATATGGACGAATATATGGATGCAATGCGTCTAACACCATCAGGAACGAAATAAAAACAAGCGAAACGACTTACAAAGTGCAAGATCAATACGGTATCACTCCCTGTAGTAAGTACATGCGACAATAAATCTTTATCACTCAATCGTTTTGTTGATTGTTTTCAAGATTGCATTAAAATCTTAAATTCAGTGAGCTTTTTGCACTGACTGGTTATGCCGCCGTGAGTTGTTCGGATGTAGAAAACTCACTGCGCAACGGATTAAACTGTATGCTTGTACGATTCACCATAGACTTTAAATAGTGTTGACTAACTAAAAAAGATTGTAGCAGACGGTCTGACGGATTACTATGAATAATGAAAGTGGTGCAATATAAGTGAGAGGCTATATTATAGGGCTAATACTAGAAAATATTGCCATCTATTTATGTACGTTCAAGTATTGTTCAATAATGCATTTAATATTAGTGTATAAAAGTGTTTATATTGCTTCAAAGTATTATCAAGCACAGAATTCAATTTGATAATAGGAGTATCTTGCAATAATAAGCTAGAGTTGAAATCCCCTTTTACAAGAATCATAGCAAAATCTTTATATGGATTTGCAGAAGGTTGTCGTACTACAAATATGAACATCATTGGCGAAAATTGCTTGGAGAGCAAGTGTAGTTGTCTGCTTAACTGTAATATGACTATTCGTTGCTATTCGGATGCTTATCCAAAACCTTCATATAAATGGAAACTTGACGGCCAAGTGATAATTGAAAACTCCAATGTACTTAAGGATCCACATAACGGATTTTACTCATGTGTGACTATGAATGTCATCGAAGGAATAACATTTGAAGCCGAAATAGAGTTCGAAGTCGTCAATTGCAGTAAGTAGATAATTTGTTCCTATTTATAACCATAACCTCTTTAGGCTACTTTCATTCAGCTTCACAAATTTACAGCATATTTATATTGGTATGTTCATCTAGGGGTAAATACAACTACGTTGCTGTTGTCACGCCTTCGCAATTCATAGCGTTGAATTACAAGATTTGTTATAAGTCCGAAAAATATTGATGGAATATTCTGAGTGAAAATTTTAAAAACTCAACTGTAGTTATTTAACGCTGGGATTTTGACAGTTAAAGTCACTGTGGAAGACCATGCCTTGTTGCAAACGTGCATTCAGGTTTGTTTTAAAATGACCAACTCCCATGAAAACAGCTTAATACAAGCTGAAATCACGTCATAAATTGATGTCCTAAACATCAAGAATAGTCAATGAGCCATATTTATATAAATTTAGCACGAATTGGAAAACAAATTGACAGTTGTGGCCGTTACTAGTGGTGCCTAATTGGTTTTGGTTAATAGAGTTTCAGTAGTGAAACAGTGTTAACGAAATAATAAGAACTCAACATATTAAAATAAGAACTCAACATATTAAAATAAGTGACAATACTCTTAAAATGTGCATTTCTTATATGTTAGTTTACTTTCAATAGAAAACTTCTTAAGATTAAGCTGGATTTCAGCATTGTGTAGTTATTCAGTACGGTTCTAATTTTAAACACTGTTGAAATACTAGAGTTGTAGCAAAGCTACGACCGTTGACATCAACTGGAATTTTAAGCTCAGCGCCTAAAAAAAGATGGCCGATTTTGACGAAATAATATTTATATAACCGAAATCGTTGAAATATTCGTGTTCGTTAACGAGATTACATATTCTTCCTGCAGCAAATTGTATTTGGCCACCGTGTTCGGCATATCCAAGTGAGAGTTTTTAATTCTGAAATAAACTTTAAAACTATCACAGTTTAAAATCTTGTAATCGCGACTTTTAAGGCTTTTAAATTCTATTGTTTCTGTTTCTTTTGAATTGTGTCGTTGCTTCTGTTGTACATAGTATGTTTTATGCAATTTTAATTGTAATTACATATCAAATATTTCACATCTAATCGCATCACACAATCGTTGTTAAAACTATATTTTTAATCGCTTAGTCAAGGCTTTTATATATACATCGAATAAGCCGAGTTCGCGCGATAGAAAGGTATTTATTTATTTATTTATTTCATTTATTAGAAGCATTCATATTGCATGCAAAGTCAGTTAATCTGAATCTGAGGCGCGGAGTTAACCTAAAGGGGCTGATCAATCACCATTGTGCTTTCCAGTTACATTCCTTGGGGGCATATCAGGTGTATAGCCAGATATTTCTTCGTGAAATAATTTATCATCAGTAGAAGAAGGTCAGCCTCTTTAGGTTAAGAGGCAGCCACGGGCATGAAGCTTCTAACGAAGTCATTTTTCTCACCTCCGCTCATGACTGGGTGGCCAGTCATCTCCATCGCTATCTAATCTTTCTACCGACAGTCGATTTAAACCGTTTAGAACTGAGTTCGCAAGTGGATGCTAGCATGAAAGAAATATCTCTGTCATTGTAAGGATTTAAATATGCATAGTGCCTTTGTGATTAATTAATTAGGAGGGATTAATTCCAGCCAAAAGGGAGAAGGTGCCTTCGTGAAGTTCCAAAAGGCGCTATGCAGATATATATTTATTAAGACACATGAACGCACACATACGTACATACACTGTATATACATAATAACAACTATACACACACACGTACAAACAATACATAGGCAGCACACATTATATTCGTTTGAACGCTAGCCCGTAGTTGATATGCTTGTGTTTGAAGAAATAGCTGCGCTGAAATTCAGAGAAGCCTGATTGAAATTCATACACGACATTTGTACATGAGCTATGACTCGTTTCTTTGATGTCGCACAAAAACATTTTGTTTTAAGCCGAATGTTTTTGTACTGTCGAGAGTAATAGGATAAGCAGCTTAATTCTTAGTTTTCTTTCAATTGAGACAAGATTTTCACGTAAAATTGAAACTATGTTCTCGTGAGCTGTGCAATTCGCCGCAATAGTTAAAGGTGCATTCATTTGTTCGTATTTAATTACAATTCAGCGCTAACGTAACCCGCTGCTGTACGTATGCACTCAATATTATGAGTTCAACTTTTCTCGGTTATTGAATTCAAATTCTTGCCCAGTTTGCGTCTGGTTAATGTAAAGAATCACATAAAATTCCTCCAGGTTCAAAATAAATAACAAATCTGAAACGTATGAAAGGAGTTAATGTTAGGCGCATAAAGTTTCAGTAAAATCTTTCTGTCAAACTTTGACTGATTTCCTATTTTTAGTTCTGAACAAGTGATATCCTCTAGAGATAAACATCTATTTTGCCTTCTCTTCTAGTGTGTGATTTTGCTATTGAAAGGTCAATGCTGTTTTTCTTGATAGCTTATTATCCCACAACAGCAATATATTCTACGGAGAGCACTCTACGTTAGTTGCTATGTTGTACTTTTTAAATAATCAAGTAGTCTAGCTGTTTTATGCTTTGTAATTATAATTGTAATTTGAAATTTGTAAAGCGCCTCTTCAAGATAAACTCATCAGAGGCGCTATCTGCGCTAACGATGTTAAATGTCATTAAAAACGTAACACTCATCCATTATTAAACATTGCTCAGATGACTAGAAGAATCACCAGTGACTAGCTTGCGCACAAGCCAATCCAACAGGTTCCCAACTAGAGTTGACTTATAACAGTATGTTCGGAGTTTCTGAAGCATGTAGCGTTGAGGATGAGGAAACGACAATGGCCGATTTGATCCCCCGCCGATGGCTCACGGTTTTCTCACCGTCCAGCAGTCCCTCATAGATGGAAGACTACGTAGCCTCCGGATATCCTTCGAACCGACGAAAATGCGTAGGATAGGCATTCGTCGCCCGTCGGTCGGTAGGTAGTTGAACCATTCCGTGGTTGCCGGTCCGTGCCCTCCAAAGACTCTTTTCGCCCTTTCTTCTCCGAATCCATGATTTCCCGGCGAAGGCGGCATACGTATGGCTGTAGGTCTGAGGCTTGACATTCATCGACTGTCCTGTCCCTCTTCCGTTGGAGGACCATTCCAGTCATAGGTCACGATAGCATTAAACAAAACCGTCCGGTGGGCAGTAAATCCGTATTGGAAACGAAGAATAATAGATACGCCGACTCGTCAACAGTAAAAATCCGAACTGCCAGAATTATGCGTAAATGTCACATTTGGACAGTTTAATCCGTCAAAACAATGTGAAAAAATGCCAACGACCTATAATATGGCTGCTGGCATGCGCAGAGTTCCTACAATGACCCATCTATATCTTCAGTTTTAGGGCGACTTCTCTCTATCTATTTCTTCAATTCCATTCAAGTTAAAACTCTTCATTTTCGGAGACCCGCACTTTTTAGGTAAATTATATAGATATCTGACTTAAATTAATAACAATAACAGCATAATCATTTCATCAACTTATTTATATTTGATTTTCAAACATTAAATGGCTGTTTCTTTAGTACAGGACAGTCTAATTTATAAAATCCTTAAGATATAACAATTGGTTTCTCACTGTAATTACAGGTCTCAACTTGACTGTGAGAAGAAATTTACTACTATTGTTTTATAAAATTCAGAATGCTCATCTGCTGAAACTGCGGCAATCGTGTTGGGCGTCTTACTCGCAATCTCCATCACAGCCAATATAATCAGCCTTGTTGTTTTTTATCGCAAGGGTAACTATTTTCTTTGATTTACTCAAATTCAGAATGTGTTCTGTCAATGGATGTACTGGCAAAACACACTAAAACTTCTTCTGCATTGCATTATTATTGAGTATTGAAATGTACAAAACACGAAAGTTTGCGTATATAAATATTACAATTATTGCTTTGTAGACTTTTCACTATAGATTGGAAATAACCGTTTCATTTAAATTCCAGATCTGTTATTTATGTACTGTGTTTTTGTTATCGATGATAATTGTTGAAAGGTGCCGTCAACCGAAGAGATTCCAGTGAGCCTGAAGTAGCACAGCCGACAAGTAATCCAGAAGATCCGCACTACCAGGATCTTTTCAAAGAAAATATGGCCAAGGGACCTGAATACGAAGAACTTCATCATTAGATCCGCTAATTAGCGAATAACAATTCGTAATGAATTCTGGAGCAGCGTCTTTAAAGTTAGGCGGTCATATGAAAATATTTTTGTTTAGTCTACTGTTTACTCTTGGTATTCGTGTAAGGAAGGTTTTGTAATTGTATTTGTAATTTTAAATTTGTATAGCGCCTCTTCAAGCAAAGACTAATCAGTGGCGCTCACTGCGCTAGACTTGATGTTAAAAGTCACAAATGATGTTAAGTGTCATTAAGAACAGAATAGTATCCTGTAAGTGAACATAGCTCAGATAACTAAAAGACAACTAGAAGAGTCACCAGTGGCAAGCTCGCGCAGACACGCAAAGCCAGACCAACAGATTCCCAACTAGAGTTAAAAGATGATGGCATGTTCTTAAGTCCCGAAGGCCCTGAAGCACGTAGCACCAAGGATGAGGAATGACGATGGCGATGTGATCCGCCGCCGATGGCACACGGTTGTCTCACCGTCCAACAGTTCCTCGCAGATGGAAAGCAATGCGGCGTTCAGATATTCCCCGATCCGAAGGATATACGCAGGACGGACAGGTATTCATCGCCCGCCGTAGAAATGAATTACTGTTGCATCACTTGTAAAGTTTTTCACTTTCACAATTTAAGCTTAAAATATTGTTTTATTACATTGGCTATAATTCCATATAAATAACTGATTGACTTTGACATTTTGAGTGTTTCAAATTTTAGAGTGGCATTTTTATTTAACGCAGTAAGCATCAACCTTAATCAAGATTTTAAAAAACATTAATATGGTGCTTGTCTATATACGTCAATGAAATGTTTTCGATATATACAAAAACAACACTTTGAAGGATATGTTGTCCGAGGCATTTTCAAAAACAAGCATAAATATGTCTGATGACTTAACGAAAAGCCGATGATCAGAAACATTTTTCAGCGAATTAGTATAAGACATGACTTCGAATATGTAAACAAACATTTATAAACTAATATAGTAGCTCAGATAGCCCTACTGTGAAAAACCGATTACGAAATACGCTGCCAAGTAGCACTGCTCATGAAAAAAGCTGTTTCAGTTGATAAATCGGTGTTCGATTAAATGAAGAACTGGCTGATTTCAGACAAAGTTTAAAACAGTTTTTAACTAATTTTTTCTGATCTTGTATGCTGGCTCATATTTTTATGTAAAGTTGTAATTTAAAGATAAATATAATCCTTAATTAAAGATCCGATACTTTGGTGTTATTATGTGTTCAATAAATGTCCCCAGGATGCACAGGCTCATACCCGTATCGATTCATATTTTGCTGAAGATTGAGTTATAGTCTCTGCGGTAAAAACTTCATATGCTGCCAGTACCATAACTCTCCTCGGAAAACTAACTTCCTCATTGATAACTGTAGTAGCACTTATAAAACTCAAAGTACATCTCTTTCTTATCACTAAATAGGCTATCAGCCAACTTTAGCTGTATCTCTGGTTATTCAATATTTGCTGACAGGCCTAACTCGGAGAATACATTGCCCTGCTTTTGCTCTTTGTCCGATAAAGTGTTGAGATTATAATCTGTCAACGATCAGACTGATTAAACTACTTCACTCCAAAGCAGTAATAAGCACGTAGCATATTACAGGGTTGGGGCCATTGAATACTAATAACTCGAAATGAAAAGAATTATTCCGTTTAAACAAGTAGGTAACGCATTAGTTAAGACGCCATATGACCATGGACTGAGCTAGGTATCGTAGGCGTAGAACACCCTTTCTAAACCTTTCATATTTACTTGCTTTATGAACTTTTGCATAATGCTGTTTCATGTCTACTAGAGGCGCTAGGATTTCTCTATAGGGGATATGGGAAGCCAAAGCTTCCAAGAGAGCTACACAACCATCTTAGGGTGAGCGAAGATGCTGTCAGTTTAAACAAGAATAGTAAAATTTAGTTTGGGGCAGATGGATCGATTGATTTTAGTTCAGAAGCATTCGGCCGAGGAATGTTAAAGTTTTGAACAGTGTGAAATTTTTATTGGCATCATGGCTAAATTAATAAGATAACAAACAGCGCCGAACACTTCGATACAGAACAGGCATTGTAATATTAGCTAACTACAGTATAAAGAACCGCATATATTCGCCATACGGCAGATCACGATTCAGCGTAATAACTGGCGTTGAATTATACACTTCTATTCGCTAGATGACAGAGACGTTCGCGACCACATGCATTTTATGTACTCCAAACAACTTTAATAAACTATTATTCGCCAGGTTGAAGAACAAAACAATCAACACATTAACTAAAGCGATGCAAGTGATTATGGTACAGAATTTCCATATGGACGAATAAAGGTCATTGCCAAAGTACACATGAAAGCCAGATTTAGCCCACAGATCAGATCATTAGTGTTGTAACCGTTTAAGCGCTGTAAAGGCACTCCATACGAATTTATTACGAGTGACCTTATCCATAAGCAAAGTAAAGTTCTCATTTCTCATGAGGAACGTACGGAAGGCACTCATTTCCTTTTCTTAGGCCCTTGAGCCGGCAATGGACTAATCCTAAGGTCTTTGACACGGGGCCAGTGCATCACAGGACTTGCAGTTTACTTATCAGTTTACGCCGGTACCGTTCAATTGCTTTAGGCCTTGTCGCTACCTTGATACAGGTGCAAGCTTAAAGGCTTGTATTGTAGTATATTACAGGGTTAGGGCCCTTGAATACTAATACGTAGGTTAGCGTACTTTATTATTCTTATAAGTTATATTACATTATTATGCATGTACGTATCTGGGCTTTTGTACAGCGCCCTTTAAGACCTCTCAAAGTGGTATTATGCACATCTTTAGCATAATTTATGCATGTTAGAGTGTTTACGATAGAGTGATTCGGTTGGCCATTAGAGAAGCAGAACAAACACCGAGATATGCATGGACTCTTGTCGCAGGCCTACGACCGGCTCTGATATCTGAACGAAGTGGTTTTGTATGCAGTGTGAGCTGTAAACCATCTTCCCCTTTTGATGGTCACGATGCATAAAATCGAGGAAATTTTTTGTTTACCTCGAGATTGTACGCAGCTTTACTTCCTTGTTCAACTTAGCAATGTTTGCACGTGATTTTCCTCAATGAGGTAATTTGCAAACACGCTCAGTGTAAGAATACTTCACTTCGAAAAATAAACCCAACTTCCTGTATCGTCAACTGCACAAATGTGATTGCCAATCTTCGAAAATTTTCTTAGCGCCACAATGAAGCCGCGTCAGAAAGACCAGCTTAATTGCCGGAGTTATGTCAAGTCAAATACGCAAGAGTAGATCATTTGGTCACCTTCGGTGCCATGTCAAGCGAGGGAGACAACAAGGTGCTACTGTGGAAATCGCTGATGATAGTGGTTATGGGGGATGTAGGAGCGGGAGCAAGGTAGGATAGGATACGTGAAAATATATCGTTATAAACTCTTCCCACCTTAAATCTAGAAGTTGTGAAGAGTAACAAAACAGAATCACTTTCATTTGTCCACAATGAAGAGTAAACGCTTGAAACTTTCTGGATCATTAGCAAAGTTATGACAGGAAACAAGATTCATGAATGCTTATGTTAATGTTTACGTACAAAAACTAGGGATATATCTTCAGTGGAAGATAGCCTGAACCAGTTGGAGGGGTCCGCCCTTCTCCCCTACAACCCTCACCATGTGTATGCGACGTAGAAAAGGTCATATTATTGAAGCAGAAGGTGATATAGCTCAATGTTTGAAAAGGAGCAAACATCTATGGACATCAAAGGCCCTGTTAGCCCTCTGCTGTATTTTTTATTAAATGGTTAATGAATGGTTTTGCCAACTTTCAAAGATTTTGACCCTGGTTCGTCATCTTTCATACGTTCTATCGCTGGGAATTTATTGCAGAACACAACTCAGTGCTGATGACGTTTGATGACGTTGCATTAAATCCCTTCTTTTCTCAGAATAGCCAGAGTTTTTTCATCCTGCATTCAAAGTCACAATTGTCATTTCTGTATGAAAATTGCATTCAGTGGCGTAACTGGACGGGAGGTCCTGGGGTACCGGACCCCCTCTGAGTCCTAGACTATGAACCTTGAGATTCGCGTAGATCCGATGATATTTTTAGGTGTCCTCTCCAGATCGACGAATCTTGATTTTGCTCTGGCGATGAATACAAGTGCTATACAATAAAGAGCATTTCACAGGCCGATTTTACGCATTTAATTCCTTACCTGTTTAATTGCGGCAAAATGCATTTGCATCTGGACCCCGCTGGAGAGCTTTACGGTGCCCATATAACCCAACTTATCGCTAAGGGTTTCGTGTCTAAGACTCTCTCTGTCTTACGCCCCAAAAATTTTATCCAGGTACTTTCTCGCTAAAATAGTCGAATGATCATGTAGCCCAAATGTGCTTAGTTAAATTCTAAATGCTTCAAATGCGTTGGCTTCCCGGGCGGAGCTCAGGATTGCGCTGGAGGAACTTACGACACTCCCCAGGCCCATAGTCGTGGGGGGAATCGCTGTCCCAGAGCCCCTCAATTTTCAACTACGTACCAAACCCCTGGCCAAAAAGTTGCTTACGCCACTGCTTGCACTCTGTAAAATATATAATTAAGCAGAGTTAACAGCCATCAACAAGTGATCAGGATTAAGTTTACTGGTTACTTCGTGTTTCGACAGAACACTGATCAATCTGTAATTCTAATAAGATTTTATGCTTTCGAGGTTTCTGAATCGTGAATTTTTCAGTTCTGGCTTTGAGCTAAATTTCTTTTGTCACAGTCATGCTTTCTAATTGAAATTGGTCGAACTCATTGAAAGCGTACATTCGAATAGTCTCATGTTGCACTAAGCGCCGGCGATTAGCTCACTGCTACAGCATGAGGTCGAATTCGTTGCCCACTGATTCGATGTTAGACACACTCTTAGATTTCCGAAGCTCTGATTTTAGTAGCTCACTATAGGGATAACAAAGGCAATAATTTACTGTCGAACAATAATTAGTTCTTTGGCTTGCCATAGAGCAAACTGAGGCAACGTTATTCGCCAGATGGCAGCAGTAAGACATTCCGCCTAGACGGTTTACAGCCGATGGATTTTGTCTGCGTCGGTCTGCAAACCACCTGTTATAGTAGCATCATCTGCACAGAATTACTAATGAACATTACTATACAGATGGAAATTATTGCGTTTGTGCAACAATTTTGAACATTTCAAATGACAAAAATTAGACGTTATATTTCTCATACAAATTGCGTTTTATATGATAGGAAGTAGATCTATTCCACTGAAATTAAACGAAAGCCATGAAAAATGAGTTGCTCTTAAAACACGGAACCTTAAAATAGTAAAAGTGACTCAATTCATTGCTTTTGAAAATCCACCAGACGCTACGTTTAATTACACATCCTGGTTTGGATGATGCTTTTCGATCAGCTTTCAAACCAGGTAGAAGGAACCAGGTGCATTTGAAACCCTCGTTCTCCGCATAATTTATGCACACGACACAAAGAAGGCAAGCATCAGCGGTTTACAGCCGACGTCGTTGTCTGCATCGATCGACCCCGTTAGACCTCAGCCTACCTCTTGGCATACAATCATGTAAAGCCTAGCTTATGACTACGCACCTACAACCTACAGCCACGTGTTGTTCCAGTGTACATGAACCGTAAACAGCGGGCCATGCATTGCTAATTCGTGTTAGTAATCGCTCCCTTAGAAACCACAAGTATATCATGACTAACTTCCTCTTTCGTGCTCAATTATTAGCATAAGGCGTCTAATGTATGCAAACACTAAAGTGTTATGCAGTGAGAATAACACTGGCCAACAGAAAAAATTTTTTTTCTTGTTGCCTTCGGTTTTAGACCTGTTCTTGGGGTAATTTTGGGCGCTGATTCAGAAAATGTCATTGGATTGAGTGCATCAGGTCTAGTTTCTGAGATATCGTCGATTTTGTAAAGAAAACCCAGTCCACTCTTTAAACGATGTCTTTGGCAAAACTAAAATGTCATAATAAGCTTTATTCATGGCTAATTATAATTCTTGCTGATTCATATAATGCCTACATCCTTATAATGTAAAATCAGCATATCTTGCCGCATGCTGAGATATTGCTGATTCAACGAAATAACTATTCCGTAGCCTACAGCTTACTCAGCACTAAATTCATGGCCTCATTTAGAATTTATTTGTGCTTATACAGCGTTTCATGGTTTCGAACTATGTAAATAGATTATGCTGAAGTCAGCATTTATAGCCTATATAAACCGCCTCCTGAAAGCTAGAGCAGCCGCAGTCGTCTTAGGGCATATTAAGAGTTGGTCGCAAGAACAATCTGTGAATGTGAGCATTAAATAACTACATGTTCTTACTATTTTTTAGGTTAGTCATTTAATTCCTCAGATGCGAACATCCTTAAGGTTATGGCTACTTCCAGACGGAGCTGCATTAACCATCCAGACATATTCTGCTACATTTGTGGGGAATACACACTAAAAGCAAACAGGAAACCGATTTCTGAGTTTGTAAAAAGAGCATATGTAGGTTATTTTGGTGTCAAACTTGGAGATCAAGATAAGCAATGGGCTCCTCATACAGTATGCAAAACTTGTATTGAACAATTGCGCCACTGGACAATTGGAAAGAGAAGCTGCCTGAAATTTGGTGTACCGATGGTTTGGAGGGAACAGATAAACCACTTCGACGACTGTTACTTTTGAATGGTTAATATCATAGGCATCAATCGAAATAATCGTCACAAGTTGTCTTACCCTGATATACCTTCAGCCAGGAGACCTGTTCCGCATTCGGATATTGTACCAGTTCCACCTTTTCGCGAACTACCTCAGCTCTCAGACGATGAGACTTGCATGTCCAATATCGGACAAGATGACGAAAGTGAAGAAAGTGGGGGCAGTGACAGTGATTTCCAATCAACTTCACACAGTGAACGTTTTGACCAAAAAGAGTTGAGTGATCTGATCAGGGACTTAAATCTTTCCAAAGAGTCCTCTGAATTGCTTGCGTCCAGACTAAAGGAAAAGAATGCACTTCAGTCTGGAACGAAAATTACAATTTATAGAAACAGAGAAAAGGATTTGCTGCCATTCTTTACCGAAGACAACAACCTAGTATTCTGTAATGACATCAGCAACTTACTGAAGAAAATTGGTCTGTCGGATTACAGCCCAGATGAGTGGCGTCTTTTTATCGACAGTTCAAAACGTAGTCTGAAATGTGTGCTTTTAAATAACGGCAACAAATTTGGTTCTATTCCAATCGGTCACTCCACCAGGATGAAAGAAGAGTACAATGCCATCTCTTTAGTACTGGAAAAGATAAAATACAAAGAACATCAATGGGTAATTTGTGTAGACTTGAAGATGGTAAATTTCCTCCTTGGTCAACAAAGTGGCTACACAAAGTATCCCTGCTTTTGTGTCTTTGGGACAGTAGAGCCAAGCATGAACATTGGACAAGAAAAGATTGGCCTTCGAGGAAAGACATGGTGGTTGGAGCTCAAAATGTAATCAAGGAATCTTTGGTGGCACGAGATAGGATCATACTGCCACCACTACATATAAAGCTAGGCCTGATAAAACAATTTGTCAGGGCTTTGAATAAAGAAGGTTCATGCTTCGAATACATAGTACACAAGTTACCAGGAATTACAATGGAAAAATTGAAGGCTGGAATCTTCGATGGTCCACAGATCAGGCAACTTATGAATGACCCACTTTTCATACCATCAGTGAATGAAATCGAATCTTGTGCCTGGTCTTCCTTTGTTCTTGTAACTAAAAATTTTCTTGGCAACAAGAAGGCAGACAATTATGCACAACTAGTAGAGGATATGCTTCTTCATTTCAACAAGCTTGGCTGCAACATGAGCATTAAAGTCCATTATCTCCACAGTCACTTAGATCGCTTTCCAGAGAATCTTGGTGACTTCAGCGAAGAGCAAGGTGAAAGATTTCACCAAGACATCAAAACAATGGAAAATCGATATCAAGGAAGATGGGATGCACACATGATGGCAGACTATTGCTGGAATATTATGCGCGATTGTTCCGGCAGATGCCACACTCGGAAATCTACAAAAGGAGCTTCTTCGGTGTCGAATGACTTGAAATTTTTATAACAAACTTGTTCTGTTTGGTATCATATAAGTACAGTTTCAGGTACTACCATTTGTTTTAAGTATTTGTATTATTATGTTTATTTAGTGTATCACATAATAAATTGAGCACTACATAATTATAGCTATAGCCTTATGTTTTATGGGCGAGCAGAGGCAAGGACTGGTATATGGCATAATGTTCTATATCTCGAAAACTAGACCTGCTGGGAGAAAACTGGTGCCTTTTCTGGAATCAGCAGGTCAAATATACCCAGAAACAGTTCTAACATTTGAGGCAACAAATTATGTGTTGGCCAGTGTAATAAGCTGGTAAGCTCTTGTGTTGTTGGACTGCTTTGTTATCGTGTTTACGCTTCAACGCGTAAGCTCCTCAAACCCCGGGTCATTGAATCTAAAGAGGTTCTGTTAAGACCATCAAGGTTCAGGTGTCACTGCTACCTCTTCCATATGCGTAGGCCTACCCAACTTTACAAACCAAAGTGTATATGTATGGCGTCATGCATAATAAATGTAGTTGAGAAATAGCTTCGGGCCAGATTGAACCACTTGTAAATGTACACTTGGAGTTGGGCAAATAGACTGAAAGACAGCGCGTGTGACGGATGGTTATTCCCTGAGCTTCATGGTTAGATGGCTTTCTCCGACGCAGGGCGTCTGTCGTCATGTGAAGACAGGTAAAACACGCGCATGCACTTGATAATCAATGACCCACATAAACAGTATGACTGCTATGGAAAACCACGGGCGTCACTTTACAGACAACAATAGATGTAGCGAGACACATATTTCTTCTCCTGACTGAAGAGACAACCAAATGAATCTTTCCAATTTGCAGTTTAAGGCATTTGCGTTTGATACTCAGCTATGAAAATTTCGAAGCCCGCTTGAGCAGACATTCCACGGGCGCCAACCATCCAATGTAGCCGTCTGACTGTCTACCTGTCAGACCCTTGAAAACTGACCTGATGGAATCGAACCTGTTACCTGCCTAAAGATTTGTGAATAAGCTGTTCTTCACGCATGACTTAGCTTTCTTTGGGCGCTGTAGAAATATAGAGATGATGATTGCGATAGGATTAAGAAAATCGCCACAGTAAGAGATTCAAGAAAGTTGGAAGGATAAAAGTCAACTTTATAAACAACCTTTTGATCTAAGAACAGGTCTATCTTATCTGCCATTATATGTTAGATACAAGGGTCGTGTGTCTTACAGTTTAAAACTACAATATAATCCTTCGTGTTCCAGTTTTCTCCATTTTTACCATCCAACCTCCATTACATGATACAAGGTTAAATGCATGTATACATGTAGGCCTGCATAATGTATTGCTCAGTGCATTAACAGTTATGGCTGCCAAGCACTTTGCCCTTTGAACTCATAAGATATACGAAATGGCTACCGCACTGAATAATGGATTTGCTTTAAACATTGTCTTCATATTCTATGTGGCATAGCGCGGACTGTTTTATTAGTAGACATCTGTTTCCGTGATCGTCCTCTAGTGTTCGAGGCGCTGTTGTAACTAACAACAGACATTACCCAACTGCATGCAAATGCTGCATTTAAATCTTATTCTTCCTGGTCCTAAAGAAGAGCCGGGAATGTTGTGTGTTATTCGTGAGTGAATTTACAGCTGAATAACTCTGAGCTTTTATGTTCGTCTGGGTCCTACATATAAATCCTAACATAAATACATATTTTACGAAGAAGCATTCTAGGGCAGCTGTACTTAAGATTGAGTGAGTGAGCGGGTAAGTAAGCAGGATAGAAAATATAATATAGGGTGTTTGGGGAGATAACCAGAAGTAGATTACGCATCAGTAGGTCCGTTAAGTCATAGCTCAGATTCTCTAGAAAAGCAACACATTACTATTAAGACAAAGAATAGCATAAGAAATATCTGTTTTGAGCTGATATTCTCACGAGATCCTTACAATGTTCCACTTTCTGGAAATAAGAAAATGCCTCTGATAATGGCATTATTTCTGAAACTGCCTTTTCAATTTCTAATATTACGACAACGCAGCAAAGCAATCCTTCAACACTCAACGGTGTAACCTTAAAACCTTTCACTGTGTTGCTATGTTTGTTGAATTCTGTCTTATTTCAGCTACAGGAAATGTGCTTATGTTGCAAATAATTAATTAATTTACATAGTGATGATCTCTGGGATGCCTATGGCTGAGTTGACTACTATCTCTGGAGCAGAGAGCCAGAACTACGCATCTGAAGACCTTTGCCGGTTAAGGTCAACAAACAACGTCGTAGTTGTAACCAATTTGTATAAGAAACTGTTGTTAGATTCTATTAACCATTTTGTATTGACATATAACCTTTGCGAGGTTTAAAAGCCGGTATATTAAAAGCAAGATGAAACTCTCGCTAGTATGGCAAGCAAGATACATTTTGATCGATTTTCATCATAATGTGTCTGTTGGCTTGAACATAGTTTCCTGCACAGCAGAACATCGTGCACAGGTGTGACGCCTATGCTTCTACCGACGTGTGTAATAATAACAACTGGCCAAGCAGCACGTGTCCTAGACACACTGGGTCGACATTTGTTGCAATGGTTTCTCCATTGAGGGCTCTGTTGCATGCATCGAGAACTTAGGCAGACGCACTCCAAAGTCTAGCGTTTGAAGATGGTAATAAAGAGACAAAGCTTTATGTTCAAATGAAATGCAGTCAACTATTGTATTTCCAAAATAAATCATAAATATCAAATAGCATTATGAGCTCCTAAGAACCCAAATGATCAACAAATGCAACAATACAAAACTTAATTCAAAATATCCACTTAAAATGGTGTAAAGAGAATACAAATCATGAAATTAATAAAATATTACCGAAATATTTAAATAGTAAAACGAATCAGTTGTCCAATTCACAAAAGCATGATACGAGAATACAATCGCTTATCTTCAAAATAACCACACAAGGCAAATATTGCGAACATGTTGATATCCGTTAGTAATAACAAACCAAGAACGAAAATCGTTTCCATGTCTGTTAGTAGAACTGCTTTTCAGATGAAACGCTTAATACTGCTGTATATTCTCCAAACCGATTATTTTATAAAACAATTTGCATCAGACTTAGTCGCGCTGCAACGCCATTGTGAGGTTCTTAAAACGCGCTATATAAGTCTTTAGATACATTCATACGTACATACTTTATCTGTGCAGTTGAACGACTCCAAATGGGCGCCATATAAATGCTCGACTAACAACTAAAATTACACAAACAACGGAATGAGGTAATGATTACGGAATTAGGTAATCATTCTGAAAATGTGAATTCAAGGGATCTTAATAGAGCTATGATCATCTTGAGGTCAAAAGTAACATTTCTCATATTTTAGAATTATACAGCACAACGTGTCAAATTAATAAGAAACAATACTTGTCCATCTACATATGCATTTTATCATCGATCACACAAAATACTTAGTGCAAATTCGCTGTATAGTGAATAGCAGTGCGTCAAATGCCATAACCACCGGGATCTGATCTTCCGTCGCATTTTGAAAGATGACTTGTTTTAACGTGATTCCTTTGTGAAATTACTGAGAAGATATAAATTCAGGAAGTTTTCCAGAACGCAACATGAATATTCATAATATGTCTTCTCTAAGTCGTCATAGCTATTGTTAAATTCTGATATTTATTACAGCCATGAAATTCATTTTGAGAAATAATTTCCTCATTAGCCTAAGAAAAGTCACAAAGCCATTTCAAACGAAAACAGTTGCATCATCACCAATATTCTGCGACTGTGAAAGAATTAACAAAGCGAGCATTAGTTCACAATCGTGATCATGTCGAAAGCACGATCTTTTCCTTGGGCTAAATATCAGCAACTTCTGATCACACAGCTTGAATTTGTTCTCTTGATTTCTACACAAAACCACAGGTTCGTAAATGGTAAATTGCTCATTGTGCGCATGAGGTTGTCTACTAATACAATATGGCTGGAGAAAAATTAAATTGTAATGGCAAGTTTCTTACAAATATTACGGCATAATTAATGTAGAATTACAGAACTGTTAATAACTTGAAAAAAAGTTTCTTCCGGTAAAAAAATCTTTTAAAAATAAATCTTTATTAGCGTCTAAGAATTCCAAAGCATATTCCGCCCTTACACACCAAAAAGAAGTGAAGTCAAGCCTTGAACATTTAGGTTAATCAACGATTTTAACATAATGGGAAGCTTGCTTTGGCTACAAAAATGAATATACAGGCCATGTTTTTGTTGTAATAAAATATTCAACTCACAAAACTTAAACATAAAATATGGAAAACGTTAGAATTGACCAAATTTAGTCTTGGATAAGATTTCCAAGTAATCGAAAACGTTGTTTGGCTTGAAAGAATTCAAATCACTAGCTCATTTTCAACGGTGTGAAAGATCATACCAAGTACAGTATATAGTTAATCTTATCAAAACTAAATACTTTGGAAATTCTAAAGTTTCTAAAGCAGACAATACAATATTCTGTGATTCGCGTATGCGGTCTAAGTGTTCTTCAGAGGCGCATATTGTGGATCAGTTTCCTCAGCCAAAAACTGAACCGGTGGTCGGGAAGTTGACTGAGACGCAAGATTTATTTCTCCATAGAGAGGAGCATTCGGATTATGAGCCGGTGTTTGATGAGGTGCTTTGACTGGTGGCAAAGGAACAGCTGCCTTAAGGACAAAGTCATCGTTGTCTGGATTACCTAGTACGGAATAAGCACTGCCTTCCTACAAAAGATACAGAAATATTTATATATAAAGAAATATATAATAGCACATTTACACGTTATAACAATTCTAACTAGATAATGTTCACAGTTTAAGCTCTTGCAATTCCATATGGCAAAATGAATTACCTTTCGTAATTTTGCAATTTTAAGTCAAATGATTATGAAGTAACTAATACATATCTTTACTAAATCAAAATAAGAAGCTATGAGGCTCTAAAGTAGTTGCTCATTTCATAGTATATACCGCCCTCTGTCAGGAACAATTTTAAGAGGTTCCTTCCAAGAGCGGAATGAAGCTGAATATTGCAAAGAAACACAAGAAATCTGACACTGAAGCTTTTCCAAAAGTTTCATACTGCGATAAAGTTAAATGATAATGAATTTTCCTAAATTCCACACGACGTAAATGGATTCAAGTGGTGAATGCATTGTTGAAAAGCTATTATTAATTGGCTTAACAAAATGTCAAATCTACACTTATTCACTTTAAATTATGACAAAGTGAAAATAAGTGAGATGCCATAATTGTCAATCAGTTCTCTCGTGAGCCACGAATTGTCTACACGTGTATGGGCTTAAGGATATAAGATTTTAGAAAGCAGTCAGAGAACTGTGACTAGTGCATTTGATAAGCATCAGTGCATTTTATATTGTTGATGCTGCTGGTGTCTGAAAGTCAATTAAGTCAATTTGAGTGAAATTTACCTGATCATCCTTTCTTGGTTTCTTTTTATTGACTGGCGTGTAATTGGGTATTACTGACACGTCTTTCTGCTTCGTTTCTTTGTTTTGTTGTGGGTGGGTTTTTGATGGGGGGAAGGCCGTAGTGTTGCACTCTTTGTGCGGCAATGGGTCTCTCGTAGCTTCCAAGGGTCGAAAGTTGTCTTGGGCCGCCCCTCGTCTGTGACTTCCGACGGCGTTTTCGTCTCTTTTATCGCATATTTGGCTAAAGAAACGTAGTTAATATCGGAGATATAGTAAAAGCACGATATAGAGCTCGTGTGTATATGGTGGATATAGGGAGGAACTCATATTGAACGAATGATGGCTTCGGATGTTACGCACAGTTTAATAGTGCGATCTATGTCGATTTAACGTGACGGACCAAGGATGCTCATACTGTCGTTGCTGGCGTGAAAACCAGATACGTGAGCTGCCTGTAATACCGTGGATACCTAGTTTCACTATCAAAGCTTAAATATGGAGATATTGAGGTAAACGTAATCGTATTTAGCTATAATATAGCATAACAGCCAAACAATGATTTCTGCTGTGAATTGTTTTCAGTAAACTGCAAAAAACAAAATCTCTGAAAATATTGTACTAATGGAAAAAAGGTTATTGACGATTTTATAATTTCCAAAACAAAATATCCGAGTTAAAGCATTAGAAGCTAAACAGTTATTGCAAATGTATTCACCGAAAAACTTAATACAACTTAGACCGGCAATTATAAGTGTTTGATTGGCAAAATAAATTTATTGAACATTATTTTTTTGCTGAATATGCAGCCAAAGGAGGACTTAGTTTTGTAAGCCGAAAGTAGGTTTATGCCAACCTTTCTTGGAAAGTTGCATGATATAGGATTCTTACCTGAACTTCAGTTCCGTTTCTACAACGCAAAACATTTCATTAGTCAACATATATGTCTCTTGAATGTTAGTCTAATAATGATGAGCTAAATAAAACAAAGAGAAAACCATGTGATCCGTACTTTATTGTGAAGGATTTGATAATACTGCTAATTTGTAATTAAAATACCACAAGTAGTCGATAAATCATCGATATGGTGTTCAGTAATTTTGTTCACTTTTCAGTTATTCAACCAAGTTCTGTATTTCCTAATCGTAATCGTAAAATTTGTAAAGCGCCGCTTCATGGTAGCCTCATCAGAGGCGTTCCCGGCCCATCCTAGAACTGGGGAATAATACGGTCTTCAAGCGCTTACCTAAGAGGGAGGGAGAGGGAGAGAAGTTCCCGTCGAAGGTCGGCAGGTAAGTCATTCCAGGAAGCAGGGCCAGCAATAGCAAAGCTACGGCGCTGAGCGGTGGCCGTCCGAGCTAGAGGGACGGCGAGATCGCCCTGAACCGACGTAAGCAGTGATCTGCAGCCGGGAATACAAGAATGGGGGATGCTGAGCTCCCTTAGATATAACGAAGCACAGCCAACAAGACAGTTCCGCACGGAGGTCAAGATTTTGAAGAGGATACGCTCCCTTTTTGGGAGAAAATGCAATTGATCCAGCATAAATGAAGAAATGTGGCCGAACTTAGAAATGCCACCAGTCAGGCGAGCCGCATGGTATTTTTTGTTGATGAATGCAAAATTCGATTGAATAATTTGTTCTCAAATCTAACTATCTTTTCTCATGAAATTTTTGATGCAGTTATACGTCATCTAAAAACCAGCATTTCATTATATTCGTAATTGCTGTAATTTTAACAGTATTATTTCCTATATTTATGAAACTAGTCTTTTGTGATGCAAACGCTGGAGCCCATTGTAGCAATTACTCCGTAAACTGGTAATTCATCTGAACATCAGAAGTACACGGTGCTCTCAAATGACAGTTTGCCATGAAATCAACATAATAGGAATTACAGTTTCTCGTTTAGTTGATGAATATATTGTGTGCTAACAAATGCTCACACAAATAATGCAGTATATGCCATTTAAAAACCAGCATTTTATTATATTTCGTAATTGCTGTAATTTCAACAGTATTATTTTCAATATTTATAAAACCAATCTTTTATAGTGTTTAATTAATCATTTGTGACTTAGCCATCAAATGCTTAAAGTTTATTTACGTAGAAAAGTGCTACGTGTATGCTAATAATAATGGAAGTAAGGTTAAGCATGGCATGATCTTTTATAGAATTATTAATTGAATCATGCAAAAGTTAACTTAAGCTTAAAGCAGCGAAATTCATTGAGTATATGTAAAGTCATAAAAATAGTTAAAGCTAATGTGTAGCACGTTGATAGCCAGCTAAATTAAGCAATCTACTGATATATTTCTTGCATGGAGGTAGAAGAGAGAACGACATTAGCTCTCAACTTCCCTAACGATTGCGTTAACCCTCTCAAGATTTTCGTAATTTTCATTAAACGCGATATAGTGTTGCAATGTGTATAAATGTCAATTGTGTCAAATGTGTTTTTAAAATTTGTAACGGCTGATGGTAATCGAATCTGGTAGTCTGCTATGATAATAACATAGCTTACTGATTTAAGCTCTTGACTAGTATTTATGCAAATTTCTGTAAAGGAGCGAGAACATAACAGTTGCCTCTGTTAGTGTATGGTAGCATTAGCAAAAATTGGGATAAATAATTGAAGAAGGAAATTAGGAAATTCGCTCCATTCTCGGACGAAAATTGTTACTTTGAAGACTTGGCTGAAGCTGCCATGAAGCAATCACTGTGAGCAATGATTTTAGTTGGGTAACCTTACCCAATTTCAACTAAAACCATGAGATCTGACATTGTTGATAGTTTTGGTAACACTGACAAAACATTATTTATCTTTATAAGTACATTTTTAGGTACATTGTTTGGCTTCAAAGCTCTTAAAGCGAAATGAGATGAATACGTAGTGCATCACAAGAGTTTAACTAAGTCAAAATTGACAGTTTTCTTATGCATAGAAAAATACTAACAAATTTCGTTTGTATAAGTCAAGATCTCGTGGTTAAAAACTATTTCTTTTATCTTAGACCTAATTTTGATGCTGATGAGTAGTTCGAAAATATAAATTCATATGAAATTTATTACAAAGTCTTTATAGTCACAATAATAATAATATTGCGACTTAAAAGTTAAAATTTGTATGCAAAGTGAATAAAATCTTAAATCTGAGATTACCTTGGGAGATTGACGCAGGCATAGTTGAGGTAGACAAATTGTCCGCCTTATTAGCAGAGAATTTGCAGCTGGATCTAACTAACAGGATTGGAAAAACAATCAAACCAACTGTAATGGACATTAGCCCAAAAAGAAAAACCCAGACACTGCATCCTCCACCTGCGAAAAGTAAAAACAACGAATGTGGCTGAAGAAAATGGTAAGCTTAAAACTAGACATTTGCATAAAAGGTTCAGGAAATACAAAAAATATGCAGCACTGACCTAGAAGTGGGACTCGGTAGCCAGTCGATTAGATCGCTCGGCTTGTAAGACAGAGAGGACGGGTCTGAGCCTCCCCGTCACTCACAATTGCTCAGCGTCATCGATTGATACTCAATCGGTAGATATCATATTGGCGCATAATAAATAAATGCAGAAATAAAAGTAGACATAAAAGACCATTCTGGAATATTCCACGCAACTGTGCATTCGAATATGAAAGTTTTTCGGTTTTCTAGGTAATGTTAAGATTGAAGTGATTAGAAGTAATTAAAATGCCTTAATTTAATTTAACCTGAGCATTATAATTTAAGGAGAACATTTTTTCACATAGAGTTTCTGATCTTCACGCAGATAATTATGGAGTTTGGCAGAAAAGCAGAACGATTTCTTTGACAATGGCTCCTACATGTAGTGCCACATTTCAATCCCAGATTAATCACACGCGCTATTTCACTGTAATGCTGTCAGATACCTCTAATATTAAGAACTTACAGTCGAAATGAAAAATGGTGTTCTTACCAGAGGATTCGTTGAGGCATGGCAACATCAGCTTTAACCAAGAGAACGAATAATTCAGCATCTTCTTGTGTTCATGTTTGCCATTTGGGTCTCTTTCGTTGTAGTAAATCAGGAACACGGACATTGCAATTAGGTTGAGTAGCACCCAACATGGCACAACGACAGCAGGAACGATCTTGTCTGCCAACGAAATAAATGGGATGCACCTTTTAAATTCTTATACACGTTGTATTGCAACAGACACACACAATGTCTTTCTATTGTCGACATTATGCCTTATGACATTTGCTTTATGTCTACTTATATGCGCGAAATATGAGAAATATGCTCGAAATTGTAGTTTAGTTGGTGACACAAGCAGCTTGAATAAACTACAAGACGAATATCTAACACGTAATTCCAGTATAAAAACAAGAGTTATAGTTACATTTTGTGACGAGAGGAAACGAAAAAAGTGTAAAGCTTCAGCAAACTAATGCCGTTAATATCCTCCAGGTTTTCATTAACAGATACTTTTGAGATAATATTATGGACTCTTATATTATTCTGTATTTAATTTCGAACTCCCATAATCAAACCTAGTATTCTTCATTACTAGATCATCTGTTTTAACATGGCTTAAGGTCGGCTCTCAGAGATACAAAAGTCGGTTATAGGCTTACACGATACTCTAAATATTATATGAAGTTTCGCTGTAAAACTTACGTCCTAATTTGTGAAAATTCAAGGATAAAATATGGATGCAAATTTCAAGTTCGCTTAAGTAGTCCGTTTAATGCCTAATTGAAACTACTAATAACTAATTCCAATATTAATTGAAAATCTCACAGGTTTCAATTTAACACAAGGCTTGTAGTATTTGCAAACTTGCAAACAAAATGCCTTATGACATTTGCTTTATGTCTATTTTGTCTATTTTTTCTTATTAGATATGTACTAAATATGCAGTACACATCGTCATATACATTAGCAACTAACAAAGACGCGTCAAGGGCTGCTTTAATGGTTTTATTAAAAATATCACACAAGCAAGCACATAATTACACATTGCCTACTGACTTCCCGCTAAGTAAATTTAAGCTAAACCTCGAGGCTTCTAATATTACTTGTATAGAAATTTATTGGACCTAAAGGTCATTTTAACTGTTAGGTAAACCTGAATGTGCATGATTTGAGACGCTTTCAAACTTAAAATTGAAACCATTTGATCATGGTTCTTAACTGATTTGTTGTCTAATTTTTTGTCGGTGAAAATAAGAATACTTATAGCACTTACCAGGAGTTGGTACTGAAGATACTTTTGATGTGTTTGCTAGAAAGAAAACCATCAGAGCATTTTAAATGTTTTATAGTGTTATTGCTCATGCATAATGATTATGTATTTGACCATCAACTGTAAATTTAGTTCATAATTGCCTTACGTAATATAGAAAAGACCATTATCATGTTGCTATATGACCATTTACTATATGTCCATACTATACATATTAGGTCTTCCTAATATGTATGTTTAAAAGATGTTGACTGAACTTTTCCAGATTTTTCCAGAGAACTTCTCCAGTTTGGACCTTGATTTTACTTTGATTAATATTTATGGCCATATACAAGTCGTTTGATAAGATTTGCTTAAGTTTTATAAAAGATTCAAGAAATCTCATTAAAATAATATATAATAAAAAGAAAGTTATGCCTTAAATCAAAAACATTAACAATCCAATATTAATGTATAATTTCCACTTACAGTTGGTTGACGAGGACAGTGTACCCGCTGCAGAAAGAAGCAACACTTTGAGTCATATTATTATTTTGTTAGGTGTACACAGATAACAGCACATTTGTGGGCTGATAGTTTTGGTTCACGTACTACTCATGCTATGTGTCGAGACATGATGCCACTGTGGACTATAGTAGAAATTATTGCTTGACAAGCACACATTTATGAGCAGTTTAAAATCTATCTTCTAATGCATAACTTAGAGGATGGTTACAAGCTTTAAAACCGAATATGCATGTGGAATGATTAAGTGCCTTTACATATGGGTGAAGAAGTGGTTTTTAAACTAAACGTAAGTATTGACTGAATTAAATAAAATTGAACTAAGAATGCATGACAACGATGCGCTGAAATAGTCTTGTTTAATAAATTTCCATTCATAATGATCATTAATTGACAATAACTATAACACTCATTGCATTAAGTTTTCTCCTAATAAAAAAAGCCACTCGATTATACACAGGTCTGCGATGAAATTTTTTTCTTCAAAGTAAATGGTGCTTCTTATAGATTTTTACACGGTCATTTCTGGAAAAATATTGTAAAAATTCTAACACATACAGTTTTGACACAAATTGGGATTTTTTGTTGGAAAGTTCAATTTTTCCGCAGAAATGCTATTTTACATTGAAAACACAACTACAAATACATGCACATAATGAAAAATATATTTTATTATAATGTAGTAATGAAGACACCCGAATTCTTGTTATGTTTTCATAAATGCGAAATTGAACCTCGGCCTGAAAGGGTTAAGTCCGGTTTTTACATTAACGACATGAAAGGGTTAAGTCTGGTGTATACATTTATGACTGTCATGGCTTCAAGAGGATGTGTTAATTCTCCTGACAGGTTTTGTTATATCTGTGGCGAACTGTTAGTGAAAAAGCAAGAGCGGAAGGTCACGGACTTTGTTGAGAAAGTGTATTTTGCATACTTCGGTGTAAGGCTTGGAGACCAGGACAAGGCATGGGCCCCACATCGAGTTTGTTCCAGTTGCGTGGAAGGACTGCGCATGTGGTCTAAGGGTAAGGTGAAATCTTTTCGTTTCGGAGTGCCTATGATATGGAGGGAGCCCCGAAACCACAGCGATGACTGTTACTTTTGCTCGTGCAACATACAGGGATACAGCTTAAAAAGCAAAGACAAAATCTGCTACCCGAACCTGGAATCTGCACTGCGCCCTGTGTCTCATGGACCTGGCATTCCCATACCTTTGCCTCCAGAAAGCCTAAGCGATGTGAGTGGGCCATCGGGGAGTGAGTCAGATGGCAATTCTGATGAGGAATTTCCACACGACAGCAGTGAGCCCGAACTGTTTTCACAATCACAATTGAACGACTTGATTCGAGATCTGGCTCTTTCGAAAGATTCCGCTCAGTTGCTAGGTTCTAGGCTCCAGGAGAAGAACTTGTTGACTCCTGGAACTTCTTTTAGTTGGTTTAGAAACCGAGAGAAAGACTACGTGCCTTACTTTTCTCAAGACGGTGAACTTGTTTACTGCTCCGATGTTACCGGTCTGATGCAAATGTTCAGAGTTCAGCATGAGGCTCACGATTGGAGACTCTTCATTGACTCATCACAAAGAAGTCTAAAAGCTGTCCTTCTTCACAATGGCAACAAATACGCCTCTATACCGGTTGGACATTCCGTTCATTTGAAAGAGAAGTATGACAATTTAGCCTTCATCCTGACCAAACTGAACTACAAGAAATACGAATGGACCATCTGTGGCGATCTTAAAGTAATCTCTATGATCCTTGGTCAACAGGGCGGCTACACCAAGTACTCCTGTTTCCTCTGCGAATGGGATAGCCGTGCTAAAGCCAAGCACTGGACTGAGAAGGTGTGGCCAAGCAGGACACTAAAAGTAGGAGAAAAGAACGTGCACTTCGAATCTTTGGTGGAGCCAAGAAAAGTACTCTTACCTCCACTTCACATCAAACTTGGCATCATGAAGCAGTTTGTGAAAGCCCTTCCAAAAGATGGTGATACTTTCAAGTATCTTGCAAGCAAGTTTCCACGGTTGTCAGAAGCGAAGCTGAAAGAAGGGGTTTTCGTCGGTCCTGACATTCGAAAACTCATGAGGGACGAGATATTTGATACCAAAATGAAAGAAATTGAGAGATCGGCTTGGCAATCCTTTAAAGAAGTGGTAAAGAAGTTTCTTGGCAACTATAGAGACAGTGACTTCGAGAACATCGTAGGAAACATGATGAAGAACTTGAAAGCCTTGGGCTGCTCAATGAGCTTGAAGCTCCACTTTTTGAACTCCCATCTAAGCTATTTCCCAGAAAATCTAGGTGCTGTCAGTGAAGAACAAGGAGAGAGATTCCACCAGGACATAAAGGAAATGGAACGGAGGTATCAGGGTCAGTGGAACGTTAACATGATAGCAGACTACTGCTGGATGTTGCATAGGAAGAACCGCAAGCAGTGTACAAGAGAAACAGTTCTAAAAGGAGCTTTGAAGGGAAGAAGAAAAGATATTATAAAGATTTCTGACTTCTCGGCACCTGTGACAAACATTTACAAATGAATGAATGAAAAATCCAGCTGAGTTCATTGTAACAATTTTTAAGTTCTTTGTAAATAAGCGTTTTCCACTCTGCTAGGTCTTCCTGGATGTTTGTCTTCACTTGTGGAAAAAACCGTACGTGATAGAGGAAAAACCAGTGCATGTTTGAATTCAGCTAACTGAATACCAATGAAAACACCTAAAACGGTGAAGAAAAGAATTGGAAACCATTAATATGCAGGCCTGTGTTATTCATTAACTGTATCAGTATTGCTTAATTAAGCTGAAGCAGATGACTTTAAAAATACATCTTTGAGAATGAATATTTACATAAAGAGTTCTTAAGTATAATTTAACACTATGCTTCATTCTGCTGTAATTGATATTGTGTAAGGGGAATGGAACTTGGTCTATGCTGAACTGTATGAATAATTCTTATGTAAAACTAGGAGATATGCATGTTCAATATTTAGAACATGTGATTCTATGCTTCGAATATATTAAATGTTATTGAATGCTATGATCATTAGTAGATTGTATTCTAGAATTTTATATAAAGAACAGTAATAATGATTTTAGCAAGAGAGAATTCAGTTACTGTATTCTGCCTTTTCTGCTATCTGCCCTGTTCGTTGTCGTTAACTAAACGTAGTCTACCGAAACTTTATTACGAACACCTGATTTTGCCATAATATTGCAGCACACACTGACTGAAGAAAGGACTTCAGCTTTCCTACACTGGTTTGCTACTTACCTCAGCCCGCGCACTCAATCTGTATATTTAAATGGACATTATTCAGCTAGTGCCTCGTTGACCTGTGGCGTTCCGCAGGGTTCTGTACTTGGTCCTCTTTTGTTTACATTATACACCACACCTCTAGGTACCCTGCTTGACAATCATTCACTGGGATATCATTTCTATGCTGATGACACCCAAATCTATATCTCATTTGACAGTTTGACTTGTCACTCGTCTGTGCAGCTGTTGTCTGATGCTTTTGAAGAGCTGCAGTCTTGGATGGCAGCAAATAAACTTCTCCTTAACCCCTCAAAAACTGAATTTCTACTACTTGGCACTCCTCAGCAACTTAAGAAATTCGAATGGCTTAAATCTGTAAAATTGGGTGATTCACTCATTGAGTTGACTGATACTGCTCGTGACTTGGGTGTTGTTTTCGATTCAACCATGTCCCTCACAAACTATGTAAATGGTATTTGTAAGTCATCATATATGTATATTCGAGACATACGCAGAATTAGGCATTATGTCCCCATGTCTTCCAGAATATCCTTAGCTAACGCATTGGTCTCCAGTCGTCTTGACTATTGTAACTCCATTCTTGTTGGTATCACTAAATCAAACATGCAGAAACTCCAAAGAGTTCAGAACTCCTTAGCTAGAGCTATAACAAATACTTCTAAATATGAGCATATAACCCCTGTGCTTAAATCTTTACATTGGCTTCCTGTTCAGCAAAGGATTTGTTTCAAATTAGGACTTACAGTTTATAAAACATTGAACTATGGCCAACCACAATACTTGAAATCAATCCTTACTCCCCAGACTTACCATTATTCTGCAAGGTCATCTGATTGTCTTTCTCTGGTCATACCTTGGGCTAGAACTGTTCTTGGTAAACGAGCGTTTTCGGTTGCTGGACCAAAATTTTGGAATTCCCTCCCTGTGTCTGTTCGTTCTGCTCAGTCCCTCCTGTCATTTCGTTCTCAACTTAAAACTTACCTGTTTCAAATTGCTTATCCACCATAGGCTGGCTCTCTGTTGTGCGGACTGACCTTCTGGATATCGACCTGATTGCGGCTTGGTTTTGGTGTGCCATCGGTTGATGCCTTGTGCATTAGACACTGGCGCATTAGAAGTTGCTAATTATTATTATTATTATTATTTCCACTTGTATCAGTTATTCAGCTAGCATGACGTCAAAGCAAATCATTTGTAAGTCGCATCTACATCTTGTCGCCATCATACAATATGAGTACGTACTATTTTCAAGTAGCAAATATCATTGGGCACATGTTACAGTTGTGTCGAAATTTTCCTCAACGTTACATAAAATAAAGACTCTTTGGCATGTTTCGCAACATGTTCAAATTGTTACAATATAAAAAAGAATAAAAATTGACTAAAGATAAGCAACAATGATCTGGCCATGCATTGCATAAACAGAACCCAGTTGCATCTTTGAAAGTTAAGAAGTTATTGTCATGTCACAGTTAAAAATTGCCTCAAATTATTGCCATACGTTAGAATTTTAACACGATGCCTACACTCAGTAAAAATATTTGAATACGAATCATAGAAATAGTTATTCTCCTAGGCAGGAACATGTTACGGTTGTCAGCTACATAATAATAGCTGGAAGGGCTTATCCATTTCTTCCAATACGTTTTCATCATAGTGCACAACTAAGCGTAACACAGAAATTAAATTTGAAAACCATATGCATTTAAAACTGAAGTATGCTAAGGTGAGGCAATTTCTGCATCTCATTTTTCTGCATCTCAGCTATTGAAGATAAATGGCTCATACAACAATTTAAATTATATGTGAATATTGTTGAGAGTGAAAAGAAACAAACCACAATTATTCATATTTTATTTTGCTGACGGAAAAGGTTTATTTGCTAGATAATAATATATCGTACAGATGAATTCAAACAAAATCAAATTTAATTTACCCATTCATAATATCAAGAATTATACAATTAAGAATTGCTTAGCTGATCATATGCAATTATGAAATCTTCAAGCCTGAGAAAGTTGGCAGAAAACATGCTATGCCAGAAATTGTCAAGTTTACCAGTTATAGAAGAAATATTCTCGAGTTAATGACAGGTAGGCTGCCAGTTGTTAGTGTCAGATGAGTATTTAACTGAAAACAAAAATTCCCTTACTATGCTGAGATTATCTGCTTGGTATCATGTCTCTTTGCTATTAAATAACGTTGTCATGTTAGTCTTCATATATTCTGTTAAACAATTAGAACTTTTCACTGCACCGATTAATTTGCAAAACAAATATTAACACTTTATCACAGAATTATAAAAATACATCACACTGGTACGGCTTAAAACATACATAATAAATATCATTCTGAGTCTTACTGCCTAAGTGCCATCTCTAGGAAAAATGGATCATCCCGTTCTTTATTGAATAAATGTCACAGGCTGCACAATATTTTGTTCATGAGCAGATTAGCCATTACTTTCAATCACTTATTTGTAGAAATCATTGTGATTAAAAATAATTCAAAACTTTTTAACAAATATTTTGAGTCAAACTTCTTCAAATGAGATTTTCACTTTCACGTTGCATTAAAAATAAGCTTACACAATGCCTTCTATATTAAAGCAATGGTAAAGTTGCGGCAGAAATAATATATTAAATTGTTATAATCTAACGTGTCTATGTGATATAAATGTGAGCGTTCAGCTGCAGCCTTTTGTAGCACTGAACGCCAGTATTGTACATTTGGACAGCGTATCAGGGAGTCACTACATACCGGAAGGTCTGAAAAACAACAGCAATTACTGTCAGCTGCTCCAAAAAATGAAAACTGATTTTTATGCGATGATATTCTAAAGATACGCAGTCAAGTATAGTCTAATTCTCACTCTAAATGATTCAACCTTGTCACTAAAGTTTGAAATACTTCAAAATCGTTCAATTGGATCGAATTAAGCTTGCTGCTTACCATTTGTTCACAGTGAACGAAGTAGACAAGGACAAAAGTGAGTGGAAACATGAAGACAACGACTCCAAACCACATCAGGATGATCAGTGGAATCAAATCTAAAAGCATTACCAAAGTTGAACGGAATGTGTTGATCATAGTCATATTACCTTTATCCAATACTAGTTGCATTCATAAGCCCGAGTGCGTTGCTTTACCTTGTTATAATGATAAGGAACATATCTACCTTAAGTGAACACATATACACATCAGGGCATGTCTTCAGAATAAAACATGCCCTACTTACACAGATAATAGTTGTCAAGAATAGACGTTACTTACATGCAGGTTTACCTTTTACTGTGCCGCTATTCACATTCTGACCATCTCCTACTGAAAATTAAACATAAAGTAACAGTGGTAAATCGATAGTTAAATCTTCTAAAAACTTTTGGTAGAAAATGTAATTTTTTTTCCCTACAGTAACAGCGTTTAATTTCTTTAAATTTCGCTAGCAGAAATGAACCGGAATCAACACAGAGCGAACGTTTAGGGCGCAATGTATCATAAATAAAATTATCAAAATACGTATCCTAAATAAAACTGTCATCATCATAAAAAGTTTTGACGCAGACATTAAAATATCATTTTCCAACGTAGATTGATACAGAACTATAATGTTGCAACTTCAGAGCAGGCATTTAAAGAAGGACGTTGCTAAGGAACTTCAAGGAGTTCGCCTAAACTGGAATACTAGGGGACCTCAAGGTGTTCGCCTAAACTGATTATACTAGAGCGTCAGTTTGAATGTGAATATGAACTTAATGTATAAATGCCGTATGGGTTAGAATCTAACCCTAACCCTAACCCCTAACCCTAACCCTATACCTAAACCCTAACTCTAACCCATTTTGCGGTCGATTTTTCGCGTCCTGTGCAACGACATTCAGAAACATTTACAGTTGGTCAAAGTCAAGAAAATGACAGTTTGGATCTATTATTTTGTCATCAAACAAAATGATGCTGTTCGTATGCTTTCTTTGCAGTTTGTAACTCTTTAATTTCAAACAAAAAGTTCATTCCAACAGAAAACTCAGATTCTACGTCCGCAGCCAATTTGAATGTTTATAATTATAAACTGGCCAACAGAAAAATTTTTTTTTCTTGTTGCCTTCGGTTTTAGACCTGTTCTTGGGGTAATTTTGGGCGCTGATTCAGAAAATGTCATTGGATTGAGTGCATCAGGTCTAGTTTCTCAGATATCGTCGATTTTGTAAAGAAAACCCAGTCCACTCTTTAAACGATGTCTTTGGCAAAACTAAAATGTCATAATAAGCTTTATTTATGGCTAATTATAATTCTTGCTGATTCATATAATGCCTACATCCTTATAATGTAAAATCAGCATATCTTGCCGCGTGCTGAGATATTGCTGATTCAACGAAATAACTATTCCGTAGCCTACAGCTTACTCAGCACTAAATTCATGGCCTCATTTAGAATTTATTTGTGCTTATACAGCGTTTCATGGTTTCGAACTATGTAAATAGATTATGCTGAAGTCAGCATTTATAGCCTATATAAACCGCCTCCTGAAAGCTAGAGCAGCCGCAGTCGTCTTAGGGCATATTAAGAGTTGGTCGCAAGAACAATCTGTGAATGTGAGCATTAAATAACTACATGTTCTTACTATTTTTTAGGTTAGTCACTTAATTCCTCAGATGCGAACATCCTTAAGGTTATGGCTACTTCCAGACGGAGCTGCATTAACCATCCAGACATATTCTGCTACATTTGTGGGGAATACACACTAAAAGCAAACAGGAAACCGATTTCTGAGTTTGTAAAAAGAGCATATGTAGGTTATTTTGGTGTCAAACTTGGAGATCAAGATAAGCAATGGGCTCCTCATACAGTATGCAAAACTTGTATTGAACAATTGCGCCACTGGACAACTGGAAAGAGAAGCTGCCTGAAATTTGGTGTACCGATGGTTTGGAGGGAACAGATAAACCACTTCGACGACTGTTACTTTTGTATGGTTAATATCATAGGCATCAATCGAAATAATCGTCACAAGTTGTCTTACCCTGATATACCTTCAGCCAGGAGACCTGTTCCACATTCGGATATTGTACCAGTTCCACCTTTTCGCGAACTACCTCAGCTCTCAGACGATGAGACTTGCATGTCCAATATCGGACAAGATGACGAAAGTGAAGAAAGTGGGGGGCAGTGACAGTGATTTCCAATCAACTTCACACAGTGAACATTTTGACCAAAAAGAGTTGAGTGATCTGATCAGGGACTTAAATCTTTCCAAAGAGTCCTCTGAATTGCTTGCGTCCAGACTAAAGGAAAAGAATGCACTTCAGTCTGGAACGAAAATTACAATTTATAGAAACAGAGAAAAGGATTTGCTGCCATTCTTTACCGAAGACAACAACCTAGTATTCTGTAATGACATCAGCAACTTATTGAAGAAAATTGGTCTGTCGGATTACAGCCCAGATGAGTGGCGTCTTTTTATCGACAGTTCAAAACGTAGTCTGAAATGTGTGCTTTTAAATAACGGCAACAAATTTGGTTCTATTCCAATCGGTCACTCCACCAGGATGAAAGAAGAGTACAATGCCATCTCTTTAGTACTGGAAAAGATAAAATACAAAGAACATCAATGGGTAATTTGTGTAGACTTGAAGATGGTAAATTTCCTCCTTGGTCAACAAAGTGGCTACACAAAGTATCCCTGCTTTTTGTGTCTCTGGGACAGTAGAGCCAAGCATGAACATTGGACAAGAAAAGATTGGCCTTCGAGGAAAGACATGGTGGTTGGAGCTCAAAATGTAATCAAGGAATCTTTGGTGGCACGAGATAGGATCATACTGCCACCACTACATATAAAGCTAGGCCTGATGAAACAATTTGTCAGGGCTTTGAATAAAGAAGGTTCATGCTTCGAATACATAGTACACAAGTTACCAGGAATTACAATGGAAAAATTGAAGGCTGGAATCTTCGATGGTCCACAGATCAGGCAACTTATGAATGACCCACTTTTCATACCATCAATGAATGAAATCGAATCTTGTGCCTGGTCTTCCTTTGTTCTTGTAACTAAAAATTTTCTTGGCAACAAGAAGGCAGACAATTATGCACAACTAGTAGAGGATATGCTTTTTCATTTCAACAAGCTTGGCTGCAACATGAGCATTAAAGTCCATTATCTCCACAGTCACTTAGATCGCTTTCCAGAGAATCTTGGTGACTTCAGCGAAGAGCAAGGTGAAAGATTTCACCAAGACATCAAAACAATGGAAAATCGATATCAAGGAAGATGGGATGCACACATGATGGCAGACTATTGCTGGAATATTATGCGCGATTGTTCCGGCAGATGCCACACTCGGAAATCGTACAAAAGGAGCTTCTTCGGTGTCGAATGACTTGAAATTTTTATAACAAACTTGTTCTGTTTGGTATCATATAAGTACAGTTTCAGGTACTACCATTTTCTTTTAAGTATTTGTATTATTATGTTTATTTAGTGTATCACATAATAAATTGAGCACTACATAATTATAGCTATAGCCTTATGTTTTATGGGCGAGCAGAGGCAAGGACTGGTATATGGCATAATGTTCTATATCTCGAAAACTAGACCTGCTGGGAGAAAACTGGTGCCTTTTCTGGAATCAGCAGGTCAAATATACCCAGAAACAGTTCTAACATTTGAGGCAACAAATTATGTGTTGGCCAGTGTAATTATCACGCGAGAGTCTGCGAGATCTCGCGCACTTGAGGCTCCCTAGTCCGCGCAATTACGGGCCTCCTTGAGGTCCCCTAGACGCTTTGTTTAAAGAAACAAGTCGTCTGCTATGATATATCGTTACTACACATTCATGCGCTGAGTTTAATAGAGTTATTGATTAGCGCATAGATTTTTCACTAGTGCGATGCATTTACCTTTGCTTTTTGGGCTTAAGTAGGCGATTGTGATGAGAATTGGAAAGAAAACGATTCCACATGTCACCGACACAACAATGAGTGAAACGACAAAGACGAATATTTTCCACTTAGGCGCTAAAAGGAAAATAATTTGACACAACAGAATACAAGTTTTAGATAATAAATGTTTTCTTCATGTCGTTGAATTAATGGCAATTAAAAACATTAGAAGCAAATAACCGTACCCAGTATTACGATGCTTATAAGCTCAAAAGTTGGCTACACCAAGCACCCGCTATGATTTAGAAGCAGTGAAGCGTGCCATGCAAATAAACATAAGCAATGAGTTTCTTATCACATAACACACTAAAATTCACATCTGCCACCCCAAGATGACACACGACAAAATAAGTATTTCTATTGCAGCCGACTTTTAAAAAGTTAATGCAAACAACTGTAATTTTATTTTTACTCTTTTGTATAAAATATGATGGCATTTATCTCAATTTTGTCTTTAATACTTAGGTTTGCTGCATAGTATCAGTTTATTTTCGAACGGTTAATACGTTCTTTTCAGCTTTAAATACAAGTATGTGTTCCTGAAAAGATTGCTTGCAAAAAAACAGAAGAAAATCTACATTTGTAACTGATCTTTCTGCAAAAAGAAAATAACTGAAACTTTAAATTCTCTGTGGTGAAACCATTTGCCAACACATTTATTCTACTTTACTTCTGATTGAATTCGTTGCACTGCATTTTCTGCATATTGCGACACTATTGTTGTATAAGTAACATGATGACATAGCCAAAATCTGAAAACGACATCCTTATCAGTATGGGAATTTCTAGCCGTTATCCGTTTCTGAAATACTTTACAACTCTTATCTTCATACATTTTTTCTCACCAGTGTCTTTGCCAATCACAGTTGTTTTAATCTCGGATGTATTCGTCTTGAGATTTTGTGATATGGGAGTTTGGGTTTGTGATGCATTTTTGATTGGTTCCAGTTTTCCTGGTTTCGGTGGCAAAGGTCGGCCGGCTGGGACTGTGGACGATTGTATGCTATCGTTTTGGGGTGGATGTTTGCTTGACGAGTCAAGAATTTCAGTAGTTTTTCCTCCTTTTCTGCGCTTCTTCTTTTTTGGTTTTTCTGGAGGACAGGCACTCTTTAAGCTCTGAACTGAAGAGCAAAAGGGGTAATTTTAAATGAACTCGAAAGGTTAAAATAAGCTTATTACTTAAATCAGGTGTTCCAGCAATATTGCGAAACAAAGTCGCAACATGCTAAAAATATTATAATCTGGAAAAACCTAAATAGATAGGTTAGAAGCAGCTCTTGAAAGAAAATCGATTACAATATCTTAATAGTTAAAATACCACACGTGAAAAGTAGGTCATGCTAACTAAAACAGACGAGTGATGCATGCGACATTAAAAGCTATGCAAAAAAGTGGAGATACTGGTGTCATTTTTATAAACAGACTGAACAGTTTCCTTCATTACACCACAACCGAGTTAAATAGCAGCAGGTTAATTATAGAGAATGATACAACAAAGCCGATCCAGACAAATTAGCTTGAATAGAATTAACAAACGATTATTCATATAAAGAAACAAAGCAACTTTCGCCTTTGTATATACTAACAAAGTTAGGAAAACTAAAAGGCGTGTAATGAAACACCTGTTTTGATAGGTAACACTGCCGACGTTTAACATAAAGCTGTTCAGAGAATTTATAAGTATGATATACTTTACTTAAAAATTAAAAAAAACATATTTATGCAAACATAAAACAACCCGCCACATAAATATGTCAAGTTTCAGCTACTTCAAATTCTTAAATAGAATTTTTCAGTTTAAGTCTAATAATACGTACATTATCGGAATATTACTAATATTTCTCTATAAATGCAGTAGACACCAATGATAATGGTATGCAGTCTGTAGTAGTCTTACTTGGTGTCTTTTCAGCATTTTCTGCCGCTCTTTGTGATTCTACTGAAAACAAATTAATTTTTAAATTGCAAAACAATTGACTGCACTAAATGGCAAAGGCATAAATGCGTCTTGACGTTTGAAAATCATTATTTGCGTTTAGCAGATTTTTATATGAAATACTTTCTAAGTAAAACAGCCAAAAGAATTCTGATCGTTAAATCAGTTTCTAAACAGTTAGTAGTCCTTTTTCTAAGTTTTTTTAGCTTTATTGCAAAATATCGGTTATAAACAACGCTAGTGGGAGATTCTTCAACGGCGATACGTGTTCTGATATATATATATATATATATATATATATATATATATATATATATATATATATATATATATATATATATATATATATATATATATATATATATATATATATATATATATATATATATATATACTTGCATACATACGTACAAACACATTAAGAATTATAGAACAAAATGGCATGTATTTGAAACAGCATAATAGTTATGACAGTCTTACCTTTTGGTTTCTTTATGTATGGCAGCATGTAATCAAGCCAAGGAAATCTGCTGAGCATCTTGACTCTGAATGGAGTGACAAGTGTAGCATAACAGACGATAAAGATGACTGTAACAATAAGACACTCGCCGACCCATGGAATGATGACGCTCACTATTATTTTCCATTCGGGACCTAATCACATCAGAACTAAATAAATTTATAATTATTGTATGCCTTCAGCAAACCGTAATATATTCTTGCAGTATAGATACCTTGTATAATATTCTTGCAGATTTATATATTTTATCTATAATTTGACCAACAAAACAACTATGTCTCATGATAATAAAATGGGTTGAGATTATCATCAGTTGAAATGCCAGTTAGCAACATTTATAAAGCATTTATTAACCATAATCATACAACTACATAGAAACATTGCCAATCTTTGCACTTAGATCTAAATATATAAACTATCAGTTTCCAATTAAACACGAGAAATATGCAAAATGCAATTGCTTTCAGATTCCGATTTTGAATTAATTTAATATAGTAAAGACTTGGTTTGTACAACTTATCCTTCTGGTGATTACCAAATTTATAACTTTTCTTACATAGAGATGCTTAGACATTTGTAAAAATGACCAATTAAGGATTTTGCATATCCTTTAATTGAGTTCGTCATTACATTATTCGGATCTTTTGATTGTCTTGTATTTGTGCGTTCTATAAAATAAATGTACGTTGTTGATGTCGCTATGTTTATTAAAAACAGAAACGGTCAACTGATTGATCTATGACAAGTCACGTGGTTTTGGTTTTGAAATATAGCATTGCTTTGTAGGACGGTTAAATTAATGACAATAGACAACGAAAGCGTTTATTCACCTAGCCTTCATTCAAACCGCGGTTTTGTAATAAAAGTTTCGCTTTGTGCAATCAAGGTCAACATAGTATGATTTAGAAGTTGGACAAGATAGACAATTATCAACTGTAGATGTCTCGTGGGCTTCACTGAAAGTGCATGCGTGTTATTCGCTGCGAGAAACTGAAAGCCATTTCAGCTTCTGTTGAGACAAATTCGGTGCTGGTAATTTAAAACAGATCGAAGCTGTTTTCGCTGCTCAACAGCAAGAATGAGAGGACGAGTTTGTTCTTTTATTATAGCTATCATCTCAAATGTCTCTCAGTTATTAAGCTCAGTTATTCATTTCTGTATCAGAACCGTGCCCCATACATTAGATATTCATGATTTTGCGCAGGGCTGGGCCAATAAGGTAAAAGCCGCCATTAAATAAAGCTGGAATAAAGCTGGAATAAATTGAGGTCACAGAGTAACATAAGTATTCAGAGCTAAAGACATCTTATAGCAAACTCTTAATTTCATTTTCCTCTACAAATCTTACATTGCTGTAAATGATTTGCAGGATAATCTGCATATAGGATAAAAAGAATAGCTCTTGTTTTACAATCGAGAATATGAGCCTAATTTGAAAAGATAAAGTGCAGATTGGAATTGAAAGAGTTAATAATTTACCTTTCACGAGAAATTTTCATTGAGGCACCGTAAACGACGTTAAGCCCTCTTCATTCTCACTGCTAAACGTATCTCTAAACGCGAATCTCAGTTCGAATAGCAAAGGCTGAATTATTAAGTAACTGACTCTCTACATCCGTTAAACAGACTTAGTTTACAATTTGGTTGTCCTTAAGCTCAAGGCACAACTTAAAGTGAATGATGGTTGTTGCTTATTGTTGATTTTAAAAAAGTGTTTATACTTGTCTTCTTGTTACGCGCGACAATTAATTTCATGAATCTGATTACTTCGAAAACCAGCGAAAAGTGATTTATCAGTTAACATTGGTATATGTAAAAGGCAATCAATGAAGGCGGATTGCAAGAAATTATTACTCATTCACAATCATTTATTCAAGCGAAGCAAACATTATAATATTTTTGTTGAATATCGAAGCAAATTTAGTTAGAAATTGCACTGCTTGATTTCACTGCACAGCGAATTGAAATGAATTTAGACAATAGGAATCCTAACTTGATGAAATTTCAATCAGTTTTGTTAGCTGAACATAAAGATCTGAAATAGATATTAAATTTTAATTGTTTCACTCGTGTTTTTAGAGCTAGATTTTCACAAATCGAAGCGGGATTGTAAGGAATGGACATTTGACGAACATTTCTGGTTACATAACATTTACAGTAGATACTAACTGAAACTTAAAGCCATCCTTTGACTGATAGGAATGTGGCCGAGTATGGCAAGAACCATATCAGTCTTCTTACATTTGGGTTTACACTGAAGGGCGCTCTTAAGCATTTGACAAAAACCGAGTATTACGAAACACAATTCATGTCCAAAATCAGTTTATCCACTGTGATGATCGCCACTTGCACTGTATGTTATTATTATTTACTATTTCTGTATATATTAAGCGTCAATATCTAATGACTAAGCATCATTCGATGGCGCTGAGCAATTGTGGGTGAAGCGCTTGCTCAAGGTCCCTACACAGTAACCGTCTCGGTAGAGGCTCGAACACGTACTCTTCAAGTTACAAGCCAGGCGCTCTAACCAATAGACCACGTGCCCCACAGTGTATATGATTAAGCATCTATTTAGCAAACATGCTTTATTATTATTGTATTAATATGCGCATTCATTTTTGTTTCTAGATAATAGTCATTCATATTAATATACTCTGGTAATCAATTTATCATTTTACAGCAAAAGACCTTTTGTGAACTTCTTTTGCTAAAGAAGGGGAATGAGTTTGATAATGGCTCAAAAAGTTGCAAAGTACGCCTTCCTACTACAATTACCAAACTGCAACTGCCAGTAACTGCTTTAGACAATTTATTGCTAACACATCCGTCACTTGATTCAAATCCCGCACTTTTACACAAACTTGAGGACTCATGGAGCTACATTAAGTAGATGAATCATTTAATTATATAACACAAGGTTATACTATTCTAGTTTCCGCCAGATAATCCTTCAACATCAGCATCACTCTTCTGTAGCCTATTATTGGCTTCCTATATAAGCGATTAATTTACCTTAACTGAACTTATTTAATCTGACCTGTTCTCACCTGACTTAATCTAATCTAATATCTCTTACTTTACCTTCTCTTGATTTAACTTACCCTTACCTGGCCAAGGCTTGCTTTGCAAGCACCTGATTTACTTCCTCTTTCCTTGCCTTCCCTTGCCTTCCCTGCCTTAGACTGAGCGGTTTCTGAAGTAACACTTTTCGTTTAAAGCTGAGAGAATAAGACTGTTTGTTACGTACAGCAATCGGTAACTCTGACTTTTGTTTCTGCAGAAGTATTGATCACTAAATTGATCTGGTTGGAAGCGAATACTCTATAGTTTCCATTTATCGTTGCGTTGTAGGAAGAATTGTTGCTCAAGACGTTTCCATTCTCATCTTGCCATCGATAAAGAATAGGCTTCGGATAAACATTGCTGATATTACAGGTGAGGTAAATATGAGAACCATTGCTGCAACTGCGAGTTTCATTATTACAGTGACCGTCATCGGAACAAATTTTTATGTCATTTGCCTTCACCGAAGCTAAAAGTCAAAATAAATTCCCACTATAATTTACATGTATTCATGATTCTTAAGTGGAAGAAGCAGATAAGTGTTCTCGCAGAAGCAGAACATGTTAAATCCCATGCATACATCGGTCGTTCCTTCTAAATATAGATATCCTGCCAGTGCCCTAAGTCTGTAAGTCTGGAATTTAAATGTAGATGCGATTCTTTACTTTTCTTCTCTCTGCACTGGCGTCCTGTATCTGAGCGAATATGCTTCAAGCTGACACTCCTCATTTGTGAGGCACATGCAAACCATCAACCATCTTACCTATCAATTATGTTTCTACTTTGTGGCCCTGTTAAACGTGGATGAAATCTTTTATCAATCATTTTCTGGAAGTTTCATGCGCTGTTTCTGGAATACGTGTTGTCCTGAGTGGCTGGCATTCATTCACAACTGTTGGGCCCATCCTTTGATATCCTACACCTCTTCACATTCTTACCGAGACCATCTCTTGTTCCAAACCTTAAGCTTATCTCTTTCTGTCTGTTTAAAGATAATGTTTGTTGTTCCCTGGCTTCAGCGTGCAATTATGATCTGTAGTAAGGTTATTTATTGTCAAATTTCTTTGTGATCTATTGTATTGTATCTGGCAAGGGGCTGCGATTGTGAGATAGATTTTGGACAAAAGCGTTGAAGTAACAGGAATGTAAGGCATTTATGATATGTAATATTTGTGTAGATAAATAAAGAGGTATATACATGCAACTTATGGAAAATTACACAATGGCCTTGCCAAGGATTTTGGAACTTTGTTAACTTTTGCAAATTTGTCAGGCGTGAACTCTAACATTTCACTCGATTGGAAACCATATTAGCTGCAGTTTATGAGGCCTGTCTCTTAAAATAAAAACACGTTGATTTCCATTTAACTGTTCGGAAAAAGGAACTCAGTTGAAAACGAAAAGACTTACCGCATGGCAGGGATGAGCTGACACCAACTGAGTAAGTTGCATTCGCTGATTTGTTGTCGTTCCTTATTTTGTTGGAAGCTCTGCATTCGTAGGTTATGTTATCTTCTGCCCAAGAAAAAATGCCGCTGTTGTTTTTGACGGTATATCCATTGCTTATATCTGTCCATACGTAACTGGGCGCTGGGTTGGCAGAGGAACTGCACGTTAATACAGTCAAGGTACAGTTATTTTCCGTGAAGTTCTTTATTTCATGAGAAATGTTGGGAGTTGATGGTGCGTCTAAAAAGTTATAAAAATCACTTTAGCTCAAAATTTCGGTGAGCAGCCGTATGATCCTAAGACTGATTCAAGTTGTTGAGATTGTGGCGCTACTCGGTTTGACGTTCATCAAATGCATTAGATCGCCTTCATGCACGTCACTGGCTTCCTGTCGAGTGGTGTATTAAGTTTAAAATTGCATGCTTGACCTTTAAGGCTCAGAACACCGGCCTTCCATTTTATCTTAATAGATTGCTGACTCCATATCGTCTTATAGATTCTTGCGTTCTTCTGATACTGGTTTGTTGCAAGAACCTAGGTTCAGGACAATTGTAAGATCACGTGCCTTTAGCTGCTGTGCTCCTCGCATTTGGAATCGTCTACCACAAAAGGCCCGACTTGCAAACTCGCTACCATCTTTTAAACCACTTGTTAGGACTCACTACTTCACTCTGGCTTTTGCATAATTCCATCTTGGCCCTTAGTGAACATACATCCGCGTCTCAGATTCAGGTGTACTCACATTGCGCGCGTTAGATTGGTGACCAGAATCATGCATATGCTTTAGTCGATGCAGAATTGCAGTTCCAGTGACCATCATAAAACAGTAAGAGTTTGGAGTCCCAGACAACATTATGAACCACACAAGTGAACGCTGTGACCAGACAGTTTTATTTTTGAGCGAACATAATTTTCCGATGTAAAATCGTAGGTAAACCCCAGTTTAACACATTTTGTGAGGTCTAGTGCGCAAACGCTCCGATATACAGATATGCCTATTGACAAGAAAGAAAAAGCATATACTCAACGATAGACATTCACAATATAATTTTATGCAATATTCATCCATCAAACTCAACGTCATACTCAATGGCCAACGCATGGACCATGAGAAGACCGCTACATATATGGACGTGACCCTGGACAGGTCACCAACATAGCATCTCCACTTGAAGAAGACTTCAGCCTCAAAACAAAATGCTGAGCAAACTCCGTAGAAAGGACTATTATCAGGGCTTCTCAAAAAGATCGGTGCAAACAAGGATTTGCCACTTCATGACGATCTCACTTTGCACTCGCCAGCACTCCCCGTCCTCGAGACGCCCAATTTGATCGGATCAATCGTCTTAGGCTATTTCGGTGTGGATGGACGAATGGATATCAACGAATGTGAATAACCACTCCATGATAGCAGAGCTGTCTGTCTGTCCTCCAGGTTTAAACTTGCTTCGACCATAACCGATTTCGGACTAGCCAGGGTTGCGGTATGTACAACCTCGTCAAATGGGGTCAGGCTACTGATCCTTTGTGCAGCTGTAGTGCAGTGCAGACAATGGCTCATACTGTCGCGGTCTGTCCGCAAACGCGCTTCATTTGCGGACTCTTTTGGCTTTTCATCTCGCTGATGATCACGCCGAAAACCGGCTTGGTATGAACCGCGTGCGCCAGAAGAAGAATTCATTTATTTAGGGAAATTTTATAGTACCTCCCAAGATACTCACAAAAATACGCTCCCAGCCCAACCTCGATGAAAGAGAACATTTTAAAGTGTTTGGGGAAACAATATTATGGCGCCCCTGGTAAAAGAATAAACAGATCTAGAGGGAAGCTATTACAGGTGGATGAACCAACCACTGAAAAGGCATGACATTTCATTGTCAAGGAGCGTGCAAAAGGAGCAACAAGTTCACCATGAGCCGAGGTGCGAAGTTCTCTGCAGCAAGTCAAACGTGAAATGGAGTAACAAAAGCTCCCGTAAGTAGGCAGGGTCATTCCCAAACTGGCATCTCCAGACCCACATCAAAATCTTAAATTCCATGCCCAGCGGAACTGGCAGCCATTGAAGCACATCGCGCATTTAATGCGATACATGGTCAAACTTGGAAATGCCACCAACACGCTTAGCAGCTGCACTTAGAACGCGTTCGAACTGCCAGATGCGCCCCGCATAGATGGTACTACAGTAGTCAATCCTGTTTCTGATGAAAGCATTAACAACGGTATTTATCCTTAACTTGCGCAGCAGATATAAATAAGCAAGCGCGACATACGAGATTGACATGCCGACAGAAAGTGAGTTTCTGGTTAAGGACGACCAAAAAAATTGAAAATGATCTCGTATTACCTGTATATGCTGTAACGTTTTTAATTATTTCATTATATTAATATGATTATGGTGATGAATTACATATTATGACACTAAAATGATTTACAATGACGTATTTCAAGAATTGGGCTACAAAACTTCAATATCCGTGAGTTGCAACATGCTTGGAAAACAGTCATGTGCTGTCATGTGTATCAATAGATATGTTAAAATGTTAGAATAACACTTTTCGAGACGTTTCAGACAAGCAGCACGAAACGACATTTCAATCACGCCCATATAATCCACCGCGCCACGTCTACTAATGCACATCGAAGGTGAGAATTAGGAACCGGAGGAGATGAGGAAGGAGAAGAGGTTTGCTTTCGAAGTGAACGGTAAGTTTTCCGGATATAAACGTTCATCATCATACCTGAACAGATGTGCCGTATCTGAGACAATATACCCTAAAGCTGTAGTCAATGTATTATAGAATTCGACTCTGGAAAAGTTTTTGAAACCGAAACCAAACCTCCGGCACACGCATCTTAAAGCGGATTCCTACAGCACAAAAGCAACTTTGCGTCTAAAAGGCCTCTCCTACGGGGAACTACGACATAACTGGAAGAAAGAGAACGAGATATTATGAGACGAGACGCAGAGTTCAGCATAGACTGAAGCTTAGCAGTGTTAGCTAGCGACAGGCCAGTGAAGATGGCGTTACCAAAGTCTACTCTGGTGCAAGTGAGGGCATGGATCAGAGTCGAGATAGCGTGGAAGGAAAGAGTACGGCGAATGGTACAGAGCTGACGAAGATGGTATAATTCAATGAGAGAACTCAAAACGCCAGAAAACTGATCGAAACTGATGGAAAACACACTAACGAGTCGGCAACCACACGCCGAGACGCACACATTCAAGTCGTCGATGAAATGAACATCCCCGTATCTATTTTCTTGAAGCACAGTTTAGGATCATCGTCGATAACAAAACGCCGAAAAGATTCTGCACCATCCAGGGTTCGTCTGGTTTCGTGATATCAAGTGGGGCTCGACTTAACGCATCTAGAATGTGGTTATTTTCCAACCTTGTAAATCACCAGCAAGTAGTATAATATTATTTGAACTTTAAGCATCATGCTTTGAATTCTAGGCGGCCCCACAACCAAGGGTTTATGATCAGTTTCTACAGTGGTGCCTACTTGCAACTCTCATAACAATTTCTCGAGGTTTCCGATAGCCGAATTCGTTAATAATGTTTCTGCAGAATGCAAGATACCAGTATCTGAAAGTCTTCTACGCTTGAAATTCCTGAGCTGCTGAAAACCTATAATCGTTTCAGAACTGCGCATTCATGTAGATTCTATAACAGACGAATATTAAGGCCTCATCATCCACGAGCAAAAGGGGAGTTTGACCGTTTTATGAAAACCGCTGACGCAATAATAAGCATAGTCTACAGCATGGGACTAGCTTGGAATCTACAGTGCATGAATTCCTGAGAAATTATCGTGCTAGTACTCACTCAGCGCTTCATAAATTACCTGATGTCTTCGATGCCATTTCTGGCGAGGCTCTTGCAAATGACGATGAATGCCCAAACATGGAAATAGACTTAGTCTCGGACAAAACGAGCAAGAGGTAAAGACCGAATGAAACGTTCTGCTGATCATCGAAGGAGGGAAGAGGCCAAGATCTAGCGTCAGGAGACCATGTCCACATTCGACAGAGAGCTAAGAACAAGACAATGTCTTACGTTTACAGCAATCGAAATGAAGGTATTGAAGATAACAGTGGAAAGGAGGGTAAACGGTTGGCAGAAATACATCTTTCTTCAAGAAAGTAGGCCCACTGATGTCGATTCCAACCAAATTTTCAAACCCGAGAACTTCGACGAAGAGCCGTTTATCGACATTGAGAGAATGCAGAGTCGATGACGGCCGATGACGTCACTGAGATTGGATAGTGCATCCTTTCATCATTTTATGAACAATAGCGCCCACAATCTCAATCCAAGCAATAGCAGCGGCAATCACATTCACCTTATCCAGTTCTGAATCGTGCACCTGCACCTGAACCAGTTGTTATACGTCATCCTGATAAATTTTAACAGACATCAACCAACCAACTGCAATACTGTGGTTATAAATGACAGATATAATAATTTAACGCCAAATTGAAGGCTAGTATATTTTCAGTTGACAGTTCAACAAAATTTAAGTATTTATTTGAGGGCGGGAAAGGTATAATGTTCATGCGCTATTGGATTGGCTTAGTGGCGGGCTAAAAATGGCTGTGGGCCTACAGAAAATGAACAGTTGTGAACATGATACGCATAGAGATAGTCGCACTTCAGGGTTGGGCGGTTTGTGTTCTGCACTAATCGATTTTATAACAAAACAGTTAAAATTTCGCAGCACTAATTATCCATCTTGCATGTATATATGTGCTTTGGTGTGTATCTGCATGTATGTCAGTGGGCCTGCCTGCAATGGAGTACTATGACACTGCGAGCATAGCAATATTATCAACGAACTTAACATTCGTCTTGAACTTTAACAGCATTAATTAAGCGCTTGAACTACACCTATGAACTAACTGTATGCGGCATTATAAACTTTCTGTTGCATTGTAAACGATATGATGCAGAATCACAATAATTAGATACTTCCAATACTTTCATGGTAATTCATCAATCTGCCAGCTTAACCGAAGACAATTGAGAAATACTTCAAATACGGCTTTTTTATTTCGATTGTCCGCGTACCTGAGGATCTCTCAAACGAGTTGATTCACCTACAGACTGGACCTCCCAACATTTTATTTGACAGCTTATCGCCACGAAATTCTACCCAGAATTTGTAACTTCAATTTCTGTGAATATAATTTTCTTGTTAAGCGCTTGTTTACCTAGAATAATATGTGGCGCATAGGAGCAGGGTTAAGCTGTAAAATAGTAAACACTACGGGACATTAAACCACTGCTATGGTTTGCTAAGTTAAGGTGCTATTCGATGGCTGCTTTTTAGGCATTATTACTTACACACAGACATAGTTATTGTAGGTTAACTTAATACTTAAATGTCTATAGCAGCAAATGAAGACAGTTGCAGGCAATATGGAATTCATCTAACAATCAGAAAACCATGTGCTGCATAAAGGAAGTTATACTCACATTCAACGTCTAGTTGTGTTGTGGATCCAAGCGTATAGTTATTCGGTGAAGGAAATGGATTGTAGCCAGAGGTATTTCCTGTTATTTCAAAAACTGTATGACACTGGAATATTGGAAGTGTAGGTTTCTGTACTGTCACTGTTGCTACTATCGTGACAATGTTCGTCGATGGATGATAGTTGGCGCTGGTAAATATCTGTCCTGGCGACGTTGTCCAATAAGGTGAAGGAAGCAGGGAAGGCGCGGGTGATAATGGTGAACGGTAGCTTATGCTGCATGAAATGTTTAACTGATCATCTACCACTACTTCGGGCTGGTTGTAAACAATGACACTTGCTACAGGATCTAGAATTAAACAGAGAATACCCTACAATATTCAGTCTAGTCAGTAATTTGAAGTAGATTATGTTACCATCTAATCTAATCAGTTTTGCTGGTATCAACAAATGATTAATCTAATCTATCACCGCACACGCTTTAAGAATAACAAAACTAGTCAAGACAATCGCAAAAACACAGGTCAACGCAGGGCCGACAACCAACATCTAGTCTCAACAAAAGTAACTGTTGCATTCAGCCCTTTTTATAAGATCGGCTTTTCTGTCAATTGTACCGATGACGTGCTACAACGCCACTCACTGGGTCCTATTCCAACAGCCGTATGCAACTTCGAGACCAACATCCGCATTTAGCCATCATTTTTGCATTAACTGTACGTTAATGCAGAACCTCAAATCCCGAAGCCATTTATACGGGTTCCCTGCGTTTTACCGATCCTTCTAGAAAAGAATGCGCAGATTTTAATATCAACCTCATAGCTCCACAGTATGTATGCAAAGCGACCATAAAAACACATTAGCGAATTTGCGGCAATTCAATAAATGTCACATCGCAATATCCTAAATTAAGCTGTCAAGTTTAAACACCAGAGTCCACTGCGTTCAGATGTAGATCTTTTAGCACAATAGCTATAGTGTGTTATAACAAAATAACATAACTCTGCACACTTGATATAATTACTTCGAAATTCCAAATGGGAATTCTAAAGCCTTAGACCAGCCACAAGAGTCAAAGTATCCGATGATCGAGTGCTAATTTTGCTAGTATGAGGGTAAGAAAAGAGCAGAGATATGTCGGATTATTTAAATGCTAGGCCTTATAAACTAATAGAGAGATTTTATTATGAACCAATGTAATGAATGCAATAATGCAGTATTATGCTCATGTTTAGGGGTTTTTGTCACAGAAGTTTAAACCATATGTAGTTCGTTACCTCGTTAATACCAATGAAAAGTGAGTTGCAGTAGTCGAGTCGGCAAGAAACCAGACCAGTTGCTAGTGAAATCAAAACAGTTTGGGGCATGTAAGATCTGATTCTACGAATATCCTGTATGTGAGAGTCATGACCTTCTATGTAGTCAGTAAACTGTAATTGAGTTAAAATGAGAAGAAAACAAGGTTAGTGGAAGATTAGGTGTGAGCAGGATGAAAATTGGGAAGTGAAAGATAACTAAGAGAATGAACTGTTTCATTTAAGACGATGAAAAAGTAAATAGATTTTGCTGTAATCAAGAAAAACTTAGGGGATAGGATCTTAGCTGGATTCAGCAGAATGAATGTGCTCTGTTTAGTGCGAATTCTGTTTAGACCCGTTAGACTGTAACTGCGGCTCGTTCTACTAGGTGTCCACTTGTAGCTGCTCTGCATGTGTTAGTCCATAATTATGTGTTCCCCTTCTTAGAATTTATTGTCGTGACTTTGATGTATTGTGAAACGTTGTAAAATATCGGAAAATCCAGAGAGATAGAAAGTCGTGGAGGTTGATATTTGTTGATTAAGGTTAGCCATCTATTGCTAGAGTCGAATATTTGCTGCAAGACATCCAAACATTTAAATAATAATAATAATTAATTAGTAATAATTAGCAACTTCTATAGCACCATTTTCCAATGCACAAGTCCTCAACTGATGGCGCAACAAAACGACGCCACCTTCAGGTCAATACTCAGCAGTTCAGCTCACTGAGTCAGAGAGGCAGCCTATGTTAGATAAGCTGAAAAAGGTAAGTCTTAAATTAAGACCAAAATGAAACAAGAGACTGAGCAGAACGATCAGATACAAGAAGAAAGTTCCAAAATCCAGGTCCATTAACCAAAAAGCCCGTTCACCAAGAACAATTCCAGTCCTAGTTTCACCAGAGAAAAGCAGTCAGTTCACAGAGATAGAGAGGCAGCCCATGGTGCATAAGCCAACTGACCGAGGCAAGTCTTATTCGAGACTGAACAATACAAAATTTAGGAGATGAAATAGGAAGAAGGAAGCGATACAGCTTGAAAGATTACCTTACAAAAAAGCTAAACCACCATCTCGCTCTTCTCGTTGATGTTTTCTAGTGAGATAAACATACGTAAGCAGGTTTGTGTCGCTACATTAAACATTTGATCGCTAAGGAACAAGTACGTTTCCGTTGCTGACACGATCATCGCCAACCGCCTGGACGACTTCGGATGTAGCCGTTTGTCACTCGGCGTTCCCACGATACTGCAGAGTGTCATGCTTTATACCTTATGAAGGAAAGATGAACGTCAACTGTACACCAACTTACTTTAAAGTGCTGGTTCCATCCGTAGCGTCGACATCTTACCCAAGAATCCTCCTTCTCATTGCCCGCTGTTTTGTAGCTACTACAGTGGGAGTAACAGACCCCGAGCTATGCAGATAAGCCTGAATATCATCAAGCAAATTTGATTCATAATACCACAGGATGCCTGGACAGTTGCAGTATCAGCAGTCTGCATGATGTACAGCAGTGAGCCAGAATGGAGCCTTGAGGCAGTCAAAAGTAGCACTTGGCAACCCAGCGGGTTCCAGTAGACCAAAAGATAGTGCCGGAACGAGGCCAGTCAAACGGCTTGCAAGATATGCCAAAGGAGACGAAGAGACGACAAATAATAATGCTTTTAAGGAAACAGTAAGTTGTTATGGTGTATGGAAGCTCGACGCTAATTTTATATGCCAAATTGATATGCTACGACTAAGGTCTGCAGTTAAGCGCTGATTAATTTATTAATTCATTATCCTTATAGTAAATTTATTTCCGGCGTACTCTACGACTGATAACGATGGATAGTATCGCATTTTTTCAATAGAAATAATATCGGGTCTCCGGTCTTGCCCACGAGACCTCAACACGAAAAACCGAGACAAGATCCGAGACGCTCTGCCCTTCGACTGAGACGACACCGAGACGCTGGTCAATCCATCCGAGACAAGACCGAGACGATACCTAAGGTACATATCGAGACCGGTGCGAGAGCGAGACTGCATTTGTGCCTATAAATCATCTTAAGTGAAATTATCGGTCTGCTATCTTGTAACGACAACACGTAATATGCCTCTTATCTCACGTAGATCCGCGAATCGCTACAGAACAGAAGAGAATTGAATAGAATATGGTAGATTGGGATGCTAATATATACTGACTGAACACAATCTAATCTAATTTAATTTGGTGACTTCTGTAGTAGCGTTATCGTAATGAACAGAGCATCAATCGATGGTGGTTTCTCAGGAAATTCGCAATCCAAAGCACAAACAATTGGTCAGAGCCAAACAATCAAAATCTGCAAGGCATTTGAGACCGGAAGGACGGTCTAAACGGGGTAAGCATTTCATAAACGACTAGATCATACCATATTGGATTAGATTTTTAAAGCATGTGATCAGAATGAAGCAACCTGAATTAAACATAAAAATGTACTTAACTTGATCAGTTCATGCCTAGTTCGGCTCCTAACTAACTAAAAATCCAAAATGCATTATGCAAGGCCACGCAGAATAAGTACTCTGCGGCTGAACTTATTAAAAGTCAAACCTACGTACACTTTTAGGAAGGAAAACATCTGTTGTTACTCACCAATAACCGTGACTAAACTCTTGTATGAGGTTGATGCGCCATCGAAGCATGTATAGACTCCAGCCTGTTGCATCGTCGCATTTGCAATAATCAGTCTGCATATGTTGCCTCCTGGCTGTTCAGTTCTGTAATACGCTGAATTATTTCCAATGACAGAGCAACCAAATGCTACCAGTAGCGGGCTGTTGGTTCCATCAGTTGTACGTGTCCACTGAGTAGCTCCAAAAAAGCTTACAATGCAATCTAACATAGTCTGACCGTTGATTAAAGCGACTGCATTCGGTCCAGTCTGCCCACGCACAACATCGCCAACTGAAATTCATAAGCATATTGTTACTGGATAATACAGGACTAATCGTTGTATGCAGAAAGATGATTCATTTGACATATTTAAAGAAACCTCACGGTAGTGCAGCCAAGTATCACTGGAGACGCTCCCTAAGGAAACGATAGGAATTTCAATCTGAGAACGATCGACGAACTTGTAATTACAAAAGGGCTATCATAACGCAGGCAATCATCGGCAGTGTATCTCTGAGGTCCTAAAACTTTTTCGAAATGCTGCGAAACAAACTTCCAATTTGGTCCTCTGCTTTTCCGCCTAAAGGTTCAAAATTTGTGGTGGGTAAAGATAGTGTCATAACAATAAGTATACCAGCACAGTTAGAAAATAGGCTACTTTTGATTTTAATTATCAATTGACAGAAAGGCTTCAAACATAGTTGTCTATGGGCCTAATGTAAGTAACAGAAATCTATAATATAGATTTCTGTTACTAAAACGTATGCATGGGAACAATTTTATAGCGCTAATAATGTTAGTTATAATAGCATCTTTTATAAGTTCTTGAAGGGCGCTATAGACCTATAAATGTTCGGATGCACACGTTTCGGCACACAGACCGACAGTGTTGGAGCATCACAGGCCTTCGGCTAGCACAAATCATTTGAGGAATGTTGTGATTTTAAGCAAGGACGCCACATAGGGGCAGAGGCTTTGACATTATTCATCTAAACGGGAGGGGGCAGCGTTATTTTGCGACCCTTGTTTTATCAGAAAGATAACAACCTAGCTACACAAAAGTAACGTAATCCAATCTAATTTAGTTTATTTTAATTTACTATAATAACTTCTGTAGATCTATTAACGTAATATACAAGGAATCAATCGAACGTCGCTTCAAGTGAGATCATAGACAAGGATCATAATTCGTGAAAGATTCCTGGTTGAAATCGACGGGTCAGAAAAACCACAAGTCAAGATTATGGCGAGTAAGCAAATTGGAACAGTTAAGTATTTTGTTTATACATGAACGACATTAAAAAACAGATAAAACGCAACAATTCCTAAGCTTTGGATCACCCAGCGAGAACGCCAAATAGCCCAGCACTGTTCTGGTACGAGAGTAACGAGACGCATAAAGAGTATCGGTTGATCTAGTGTAATATTTGTTTACATGCCATTAAACAAGGAGCAAATTTTACTGTAATGTCTTGCTTGTGACATGTAGCCTACCTAGATTTAAACAGTATGCTATGTTGAATTGGACACGCGCAATATACTAGGCTTGTTGAACTGGAAACGCACAATGTACTAGGCTTAAGCTCAATTTCTTAGGAATGTTCTAGTGCAGTTTTTGACATGTTTAAATATTTTTAAGAGAACAGGAAAAATGCAACGCCTACGGCTAATGTACATATTGTTACAGGGATCAGCAGGCAGATAAATATCTCAGGTAAAGAATGTCTATCAAAAATTTAGTTTCGGATTGTGATCGTGAAAGTTTTGGCCTATGCGACTCCCGTGTTATTAATATAGGATTACAGGTTTCCTACACGAAGCAGGACGTTTTGGCGGCGCCGTTTTGGCGCGGGACATTTTGGCACCGCCGTTGTGGCGCCGCCGTCTTGGCAGCGCCGTTTCAGCGCGTCCGTTTTGGTGCTTATAAACATAAACGCATTTCTCAGTCAGCATAGTAAACGTAGTACATAACAGTTGACAATAAATGTTTATTTGTTTTTCATGCAAAGTTGTACTGTTCGATGCCGTAAACGCGCCATCTTTGTTAATTTCTTGTAATGCATTTAGAAATAAACGTAGCATATCAAAGCTTTAATACATTATGACATAAACGTAGTATATCAAAGTTGTCAAGGAATGTTCAATGAATATTGCTCAATGCGTTACTTTTTGGTAAGCTGTACAGTCCATCAGTTCACGAGTCCATCAAAAAAATGGCGGTGCCAAAACGGCGGGGCCAAAATGGCGGTGCCAAAACGGCGGTGCCAAAACGGCGGCGCCAAAACGTCACGTACCGTTTCCTACATTAGACATTCTAATACTCAAACCAAGTTACTTAGATCGATGCAATTTTGTCTGTAATAATTCTTAACAAAATTACTGACCTTTTATAATCGCTAGAAAAATCCACACAAGTTCTCTGATTACGTTTGAGTGAGACATTACAGTTATTGGCTAATAAGTGAAGTTGTAACTTTTAAATATTGTTGTGTTACGTAGGCAAAAATGAGGTATTCCACAGCAGGTCTTTCTCAGTTAGAAACTCGGAGATTTTCGCAGTGTTTGTATTGTGCTTATGTCCAATCATATAAACGAAGCATTCGATCATACCCGCACCTTCCGGCCCAATTAGCAGAGACTGATTCCTTATGCGGCTAACTAATACTGGATCTACGAACTATGACGTATACCTATCATAAAACAACCTTGGTCATGTGACTCCACTCTTGAACCTTAAAAATCATGTAGTGGCGACCTCCTGTGAATGCACATAAATTAACAGTAGTAAGAGAAGGACAGGTTTAGCTTGACCTCCAAAACGAGGACAGGTTTAACTTCAAGTAGTATATAATGTGGGGCTTTGACTCCAGTCCCTCATCGAAGCCTTCCTGAGATCGGAGGAGGCTACTACAGGGGTCTTTTTCAATCACTCAGTGACCCCATTTATTCTCGGAGGAGGCTACTACAGAGTATTCTATAATAACCTCCTTAGATCTCAGGAAGGCTTCGACAGAATAGTCTGTAGTAACCTCTTTAGATCTCAGGAAAGCTTCGAGGAACGGATTTTTATCAATTAGAAAAATGACGAGTTTGTAATATACAAAAATTCTTGACGAATTTTTGAAAAATCTAATATAAGAAAAAATCTTTGACGAACTTTTGAAAAAATCTATTTAGAGAAAAGGCGAGGTGGTCAATATAACAAAAAATCTTTGACGAACTTCTAAAAAATTAAGAAAAAAGTAACACCACGGAAGGTTTCCACAGTTTGTATTATACAAAGAACTAGCCACCCAGTTTCTGAAAGACTGTCGCGTAGAAAACTCTTGCTCACAGGCTAGAGAGAGATGCGCTGACGTTCTTGAACGCCACGACACCTAACATCGAGGTACAGCTTCGCGAAGAGTTGATCAAAATACAAGGTCTTAAACATACTCTAATACTAACTGCCGAGTTGGAAAAAATGGTGTTAACCGTCGGTTAAATATACGACCAAAACGCGGCTCCCGACACTATCACCACAACAGCTTGCTTCCGAAGCACAGCCGAACCAGTTCTCAATATAGATGACATACAGGGTAGTGTGTAGGCAGCCAATGCCCAGATACTCAGGCGTCTTAAGGAATACACTAACAAGGGGTTATGATGGAGACTTCGGCGAGTTGTAGCGCTGGATCTTGATATTGCCAAGTACCAACCGTTTCGGGCTAGAAGCTACTTTCCCACATCGAAGTACATTCCGCCACGTTCAGTTATTAATGTGCAGAACGCAGACAACCGCTGCTTCGAGTGGGCCGTATTATCGGCAATGTATCCGGTAGAAAAACACCCCGAACGACTGACTGAATATCGAGCTCATCTCGGCGAGCTGAACTTTACAAAAACTGCCTTCCCAGTGAAAGTGACGGATATCGACCGTTTCGAACGCCAGAACCCGACCACAGCCGTAATCGTGTTTGGGTGGGAATTTAAGTCGGGCTGTATCCAATCCGTCTCTCTACCAAGATTAGAGTCCACACCGTCGATCTTCTCTTACTGACCGACGACAACGACGATGAAAACCAGCATTACGTCTGGATCTAGCCCGTATGCTGTATAAAAACAGTGGCCATAAATGTAAAAAGTACCCATGCCGTCGCTGACTGCACGTCTTTTCCACCGAGGCTCTTTTGGCCAATCACATCATAGACTGTCAGGGTATTAGTAAGAAGCCGCAGCGGATTGAAATGCCAAAAGCTAACGAGAACATCCTCAAATTTCAAAACCACTTCAAGCAAATGCGAATCCCATACATCATCTACGCTGATTTCGAAGCGCTGAACGTACCAGTAGAAGGTGCAGCCAAGGATCCCAGCGAAAGCAACACCAGGCTCATCGCCAAGCAGTTTCTGCTAAGTGGTCGTTCGCTGCGACGGCCACGCAAATACACCTGTACTCTACCGAGGTGAGAACGCCGTAGAAGAGTTCTTGCGACATTTGCAAGGCGAACTTATTACTATCACGCAGTCTGTTCAACGAGATAGACATGGTTATGACATCGGCCGACTGCCAAGCTTTCAAAGCTGCGACCAATGTCACATCTGCGTGAGACGATAGGTGACGATAAAGTTCGCGATCATTGTCATATCACCGGTAAGTATCGTGGGGCTGCTCATAATGCCTGTAACCTCATGCTGCGTATATACCCAGACAAGTGCAAGGTACCATTTGTCTTTCACAACTTGCGAGGCTACGACAGCCACCTCATCATGCAGGCGTTAGGCAGCTGTGAGGCAGTGCAGAATCACGAAAACAGCTGTATTCCAAACAACATGGAAAAGTACATGACTTTCAGCCAAGGGCGACTACAGTTCATAGATAGTCTCCAATTCTTAAACAGCTCGTTAGACAAGCTAGCGGGAAATCTATCGCCGGCAGACCTGCAGATCACCAACAGCTCCATCGACGACGTGGTAAAGCTAGAGCTGTTACAGTGCAAAGGAATCTACCCATGCGAAACATAGACGATTACCATCGGTTGGACGAGGAACATCTTCCACCACCAGAGGCCCTCTTCAGTCGACTTACTCGCGAAAGTATCAGCAATGCGGACTATCACACGCTCAGAGAGTGTGTGAGTTATTCGATTGCAAGACCTTAGGTGACTACCACGACTTGTATCTCCGTACCGATATTCTACTCTTGGCCGATGTTTTCAAGACTTTTCGAGGAACATTGATAAAGTACTACGGCCTCGACCCAGCGAACTACTTTAGCCTGCCAGGGATGTCTTGGGATGCCTTGCTGAAAAAGACCAAAATCGAGCTCGAACTCCTGACAGACATCGACATGCACCTATTCGTTGAGAGAGGTCTGCGTGGTGGAATCTCGATGGTTACCAAGCGTTTTGCCAAAGCTAACAACCCTCAATGTTCCGACTATGACGTCGCAAAGCCAAACAGCTGGACCGCATGTTTAGATGCAAATAATCTCTATGGCTGGGCAATGCAGAAACTTTTACCAGTCGATGGATTTAGCTGGGCAAGTCCAACTTTGGATGAAGTGCTAGCAACGTCAGATGATTCATCAGAGGGCTTTCTACTCGAAGTTGACATGGAGTATCCGGAAAACCTCCACGACGCCCATAATGACTATCCTCTAGCCCCAGAGACCCTAACTGTCCAAGAGACATGGCTGAGAGATTATCAGCACACGCTCGTAGCCGAACTAGGAAGAAAGTTCGCAGAATGTCAGAAGTTAGTCCCAAGTCTACACCAAAAAGAGCGGTATGTAGTTCACTTGCGAAACCTGAAATTGTACCATCCGCTGGGCATGCGAGTCATCAAGATCCACCGTACACTAAAGTTCCGACAGCAAGCTTGGATGGCCCCATACATTACTCTGTCCGACGCCTCTTTTCAGCCATAATCACCGGCGCTCTAGAAGTTTTTAATTAATAATAACACAGACAGACTTGAACTACGAATGTTGTTGATTCACAGAATTTCATAGATCTGTTTATAATAAGGCGCAGTAGGCGTGTAAGGCTTACGAGTATTTCTTTGTGAGGAAGCAATTCTCCTTCGTTTGCCAAGTCCATTGGCCCACTGCACGTTGTTGTTGATCGCTCGCCTCCACATGTTTGACCATCCCGCGACTGATCTTTCGTTGGGTGCTGTAGAAATCTCGTTTTTTACGATAACGAATCACTAGATGGCAGAAATATCAATAATCCAACTTCTAATTAGAGCATCTCTTTTCATTTAACGCCATTTTGACGATTTTGACAAAGGAAACGATTTACAACTTTATTTTCGTTGTTATACTAGTGTTGTGGTGAGCGTTTCATTTATTTACCACTTACTCCCCTTCGTACTGTTATCTCTCTCTCTGCTTCAACCCCAAACAAACACCAACCGTAGCTGCCACGCTGTCTCTTTGCCTGACTTGGATCTTGACCTGGAACCGAACCGTTTTTGCCTACCAATTTTGTTTTGACTGAGCGCCTGTGAAAAACTGGTCCCCGTGACGTGTCTTTCGTTGGGCGCTGTAGAAATCTCGGGATTACGATTACGCCTAGATATAATTTGTTCGGTACGTATTTTGATAAATGTTCTCAGATATGCAAATAATCTTCATATTATACGTTACGGAGATTTATATTTACATTATCAGGTTAAGTTGTTCGACAGCTTTTCTCTGTCAGTTTTACTTAACACGCACGTTTTAGGTTGTTTAGATATGCGTATTCTGATACCTTTGATTTTAACTGTAATTTTTAATTTCCAACTTCTATATCGCCAGAGTATAATGCACAAGGTATCAACAGATGGTGCACCAAAGCAATATATCAAGAGCAAACTGCAGTCCGGTCAATATCCAGAAAGTCAATTCGCTGAAACAAAGAAGCGGGCAATGGGGATCAGCCAACTCCAAAATGGAAATGGTAAGTCATAAGTTTGTACCGAAATGACACAAGTAACTGAGCAAACAAATAGATGGGGAAAGAGTTTTTAATGAAGAGATACAGGAAGAGAGTTTTTAGATTTATAATAATAACAACAACAGAACAGCGACAACAGCAACAAAACAACAGCAACAAAACAACAGCAACAAAACAACAGCAACAAAACAACAGCAACAAAACAACAGCAACAAAACAACAGCAACAAAACAACAGCAACAAAACAACAGCAACAAAACAACAGCAACAAAACAACAATACAATAATAAAACAATAGTAATAAACAATAATTATATTATGTATGTATGTATGTATGTATGTATGTATGTATGTATGTATGTATGTATGTATGTATGTATGTATCAAGAAACTGGATATTGTGCCCAGACAAGTACATCACAGGAGCATTGCACAGCTGGCATTCTAAAGAGGACACACCTCAGCTGAAGACAAAGCAACCCAGACAACTTTTGAAAATTAATAGCAGAAACTGAGTCCATCCACTATTACTTAGAAGTATTGCTATAATGAAGTTGAGGGGTCCATGATGTGAGAATAGGCTGTACATAATTGAACATGTACCAAAATACATGAACAACTCATAGCTAAAAACAGTTCAGTTACAATATTTTAGAATTAAAGTAGTTTAAGGACAATAGGACAACGATTTCGGTTGAACATAGAAATTTTAACTAAGACCCGTCATTGACGAGTCATTGCATCAAACAAGACACCAAGAAAATCTTGAAGGGATTCTCTACACAGAAAACAGTCGCTCATATGCACCGCTACCACCAAGAGAGCAAGACATGTTTTCAATTGACAAATATTCTTTATAAAACATTTCATTTGCTATATCTGTAGAGGGAGAAAATTCTGTTCTTGTAACTAACACTGTTCAACCTAAGTCACTGAATTACAAGGAAAAACTTTATAAGATAGTTTAAAACTCATTAAGTTGCGTTTGTTCTTATCAGAGTCAGCACAGGAAAGAGCCGAGCTGTAATCTGCTACAAAGGTTCATAATGCTGTTTTAACAGTGCATATCAATGATCACCATAATGAACATTGCAGTGGATTAATTGCCTACATCTCCCATGATTGTCAAATATCATCAGTGAACACCACTGCTGAACATGAACGTAAGGTTCTGCAATTCTACAAACCTAAGAAACTTTACTACTTCACTATACAAAGCTGTTTTCCAGAGAATCAGTTTCGTTCTTAACTGGAAGAAATCAATGATGCATCAAGATACATGCTGGTGGTGTTTGGAATAATCATTTTGGGAAAACCTGTGCTAATGTGAATAATGTCAGAAATTATTCTCGCAGATCAGTTCTTTGAAATAAACAACAGAACCCATACAGGAAAAACGCTGCACAGGTGTGAGTTTTGTCACATGTCATTTCAGTTTCCTGATGAATTTGAGGACCACATGAGGACTTATACTGGAGAAAAACATTTCAAATGTCAATTATGTCAGAAACAATTTGCACGAATTAGTCAGCTGAAGATTCATGTGAGAATCCATACTCCGGACAAACCTTTCAAATATCAGTTATGTGACAAATCAGTGGGTAAAGCTAGCCATCTGAAGAGACACTCTGGAACACATACTGGAGAAATACCTATTAAATATGAGATATGTGATAAATCCTTTGCACTGAGTGGAGATCAGGTAAAGGACAAGATAAGAAACTGTACTGGAGAAAGACCACACAGATGCCAGTTATGTCAGAAATCATTTGCACATGTTTATATTTTAAAGGGTCACATTAGAACCCATACTGGAGAAAAACCATACAAATGCCAGCTATGTCAGAAATCATTTACAGAAGTTGGCTATCTTAAAAGACACATGAGAACTCATACTGGAGAAAAACCATACAATGTTATTTTTGTCAGAAATCATTTGCAAAGTCTTGTCAGCTGAAGTCTCACAAAAAAACACAAACTGGAGAAAAACCATATAGATGCCAGTTTTGTGAGAAATCATTTGCAAACATTGGTAACCTGAAAAAGCATCTCAGAACCCATACTGGAGAAAAACCATACAAATGTCATTTATGTCAGAAATCATTTGCACAAGTTTATGCTCTGAAAAATCACATAAGAACCCATACTGGAGAAAAACCTTACAAATGTCATTTATGTCAGAAATCATTTGCACAAGTTTATTATCTGAAAAATCACATAAGAACCCATACTGGAGAAAAACCTTACAAATGTCATTTATGTCAGAAATCATTTGCACAAGTTTGTGCTCTGAAAACTCACATAAGAACCCATATTGGAGAAAAACGGTACAAATGTCAGTTATGTCAGAAATCATTTGCACAGGCCGCCTACTTAAAGAAACACATGAAAATTCATATTCGGGAGAAACCATACACATGTGGTGTGTGTCATAAGGCATTCGGCCAACCTGGAAGTCTGAAAAGACACAGAGGAACTCACACTGGCAAAGAGCTGTACATGCGCAAGAACTCTTTCACTGAGAGTAGTGCTCCAGACAAGAAATCCTATTTAGGAGTACAGCAAAAAAAGATTAAATTGGAGAGAGAAGTTTCTTACAGACTCAACTTTTCAAGTTGCACATATGTTATTGATGACAGAAATGAGTGTTTCTCAAGTAACATGCATCATGATTCTAAAGAAATTACAGGTCTTCCCAAGAAAATTAGAGTTGGGGAATGTCTTTACATGAACAAACTGAAATCACTTGTGGATAGAGAATCTTATGGATGTGGGATATGTGACGAAATGTTTGCATTGGAAAAGGAATTTCTAGAACATTGTTCTACCCATAGACTTGCACCACCTGGTGACTTATTTCTTGACCTCTGCTGAATTACATTTCTCATCTGAGCCCAGGAAATCAACGCATTTCGCCAAAATAAAGGAGGCTAAGAATCGAGTAGCAAACTATTCTTTATTGTCTGAGATTTGTGTCAATTAACAGAGCATCAAGAGTCACCGTGGGGTACATCCCACAAGTGACGGTCTTAGCATCGGGGACAGGACTTCAGGGCTCCAATGTTAGTTAAGCCACTTGCTACATATGTTTCTAATATTTCAATAAGTGATTGTATTAATGCAGTTTAATACAACTAAGTCTTTATTTCTTTATGAACCACTTTCATTCGCCCAGTTGTATACTTGGCCCTTATGGACACTCGGTCAAAGCGCCGGCTCTTGCTTTAAGCTAAACGATACCCCTATAGCAATTCGTAGCCAGCGTAGTTTCCGGAATACTGGAGACTGTTGGAAGACCTGATTTCAAAGATTGCAGTTATGTAATGCGGAAGACAAATAACACTCCTCCGTATCCAAGAACATCTCAATGGTTTTGAGCACTTCTAATTATGGTGTTCTTCAGCCTTTCCCATGTTTCTTCATCATATTTTGCTAGATTTCCCTCTCTCTTCTCCAGCAGTTCTTTGTTCTTCATTTTTAATTTCTCCTTGTCCCATCTTTGTCTTAGTTTCCTTTTTCTGTTAACAAATTTCAGTTGGAGGTGGACATTCATCGCGACTAAGTTGTAGTCTGCATCGGCATCAGCTCCTGATATTGCTCGACTGCTTAATCTCTGAGTTCTATATAAGAGCTTTTATAAAGCTGTTATATAGGGCTCAGAGATTCTGAGTCCTATATAACAGCTGTGATATCGTTCAGGTCCAAACTTCAGACTCGTCTGTTTGAACTCGCTTACCGACCACAGCCTAACTTCTTGGTTCTCTGACCTATAAGAATTCGACCTTGCTTCCTCAATGGATTATGATTTGGATTACAATTTCACTCGAAGCCTCCATCGAATGATGCCTTGGCATTATGATAACGGCGCTATAAAAGTCATTAGATTAGATATGACAATATAGGGTGCAGCTTTATTTTCTTATATGCAAATAGAGCAGTTGTGTAAAGAAAATAAGTAATTTTGTAACCAGGAAGGAATAAGTATAACAAGTAATTTTAGAAAAGCATAGTTAAGCATAAGGCCCTTCGTTCCGCTGCACATGGTGACCTGGTTGTCCCACCAACTCAAACCTCCAGGATGCAGCACAGGAGCTTCACTTTCTGGAATAAGTTGTCTATTAACATATGACATGAGCTGCTCGATCTTTCTTTATTTCTTTTCATAAGCACTTGAAAACCATGATGTTCGACCATGGTTTTGTGTTTTCAGACGGCAGCGCCGCTGATGAGTCTCTCTTAAAGAGGTGCTTATGTAACCTCAAATAAAGGAGCAAAATACAATGCCCAACAGAAAAAAATTATCTAAAGTGCAAATTCAAGTAATTCATTCAATCAACTATAATTTAATTAATTCCTTTAAGGCATTGCCAAGTTTTTCTCATTTGTACCACGACACATCGGGAAACACAAAATTTATCTTTTATGCATGAGCTAAAGACCTGTGGATTGGATTTGAAGATAGTATTGTCTCTGCCAGTGCTTTTTTCTAAAAAAAAAGGTTCCGGAACTGAACAATTATGGAAAAGCTGCCATTAGATTTCCGCTACACGCGGCAACATTTGAACACTGTTGTAATCATAATGGTAATCTCGAGATTTCTACAGCGCCCAACGAAAGCTAAGTCGCATGAACCAGCTTATTCACAGGCGCTCAGTCAAAACAAAATCGATAGGCAAAAGGGTTCGGTTCCACTTACTAATGTTGGCGTGCCATGATCCCATAAAAGATTGCTTACTAACCTAACTATCCTCTATTCTATGGTTACTGTAAAACTTATTTACGGTCGGCTGTTTGAGTTTACTGTGCGAAAAGAACAACATTTGGTGAAATGGATATTTACACCAAGTTCCGGCACAATTTGGGATCAATCCGGGACACGGGACGCACAAGGCCGATTCCGGGACTGTCCAGGCGAATCCGGGACGGTTGGCAGCCCTACTTCCGTCGGATTTCTCTCATTATTTTCGACTCGACACTGAAACAACATGGATCTCAGGGACTTAATTTGCATTATCCGAGGAATTGTAATTCTAATATCAAGATTTCTGCAGCGGCCAGCGAAAACGAAGTCCTGGAAACCACCTTATTGACAGGTGCTGTCACCGACCGATATTGAGCTGATATTGAGAAAAGCTAAAAAACACCAGCCTATATCGATCCAGCTCTTCTCCCTATACTGCTGAACTGGAAATACGTTGTGCGTCTTGCGATTAAATATCTGATATTTAATGAATACTAATCGAAAGATGGCAGGAATAATTGATATTATCTTTTATGCGCACTGGATATTGTCCCGCTTCTATGTATACTCTTTTCATCGTACGCCATTTTGTTAATAGGAAAATAATAATCGAAGTTTGCTCAACAAAGGTAATGCTTTTCTTAAATCTGGCAAGACTGTGTGATTTTTTCCATTGACTTTTGTTTTACGGCAGCCTAATACGCATAACGTTTTCTGTATTAATAATTGAATTATGGTTACAGTAAAATCTTTACTAGACCAACGCTTGTGTGGCGTGCTTCAGCTTCTTACCATCTAAGACGGAATTCATACTTATTGGCCTACGTGACCAGCTGAAGAAAATTCCTGACCCTTCTGTCTCCCTCAGCCTGCACTCTGCCTCCACCAACGCATTTAATACTAACTCTTCTGTCCGTAATTTAGGTGTTATTTTTGACCAGAACCTAACTTTTTCTGATCATATCACCCATCGTTCCCGCTCTTGCTTCATGCTTATCCGTGACCTCCGCAGAATCTGCCCTATACTTGACTTCAAAATTGCATCTACCATCGCCACATCCATAGTCAATGCAAAATTTGATTACTGTAATTCACTTTTCCTCAATATAGATACAACCCAGATAAATAGCCTTCAAGGAATTCAGAATGCTCTCGCTCGTGCCGTCACCAAATCTCCCAAATATCATCACATCACTCCTGTTCTGAAATCACTTAATTGGATTAAAATACCAGAACGAATAGAGTACAAAGTCTTATCCCTTACCTACAATACACTTCAATTCTCCCAACTCTCCTATCTTCGTCAATTATTTAAAATCCTACCATTCCGTTCAATCAGCACATCATCCTTAAAATTTGGAAATCTATCCATAGACATAGCTGCTCCACCCCTCTGAAATAAACTCCCGCCAGAATTACAACAATTATCTTGTCCATCATACGAACTCACAAACACTTCACTTCTTTCTTATCCTGATTCTTCCTCTTCCCCTTATCTCTCTTCTCGTTTCAATTTCAAACACCATCCACCATAGCCGTCCAGCTGCCTGACTCCTGGATCTTGACCTGGAACCGAACCCTTTTGCCTATCGATTTTGTTTTGACTGAGCGCCTGTGAATAAGCTGGTTCCTGCTTTCGTTGAGCGCTGTAGAAATCTCGAGATTATGATTACAATAAAAATTACTTAGATATGTTGCATTTATATTTTTAAAAGTGATCACATTGGTTTCACAGTTTTGGTATTGAAATGTTAGGGTAACAAGTCTGTTAATACCACCCATAACTGCAACTCGTGATGCCAAAAAATGACCATATTTGACACTCTGTAAACTCCTTAAAACAAAAAAGCCATCAGGATTTTTGGATCACTTACACTGGACAACAAATTTTTACAAAAGTCATGTTACTGAAATGAAATTAGTCAGTTCTTATCAATTTGTATGTGCTGAACACGAATATGACAGTGAAAATGCCGAATTGGCTCTAGTTTTTTTGTAATCTGAAATGAAGTAATTTTATATCGCACAATGCATGCCAATAGTGATACACTTACAGTTAATATTTGTAAAAACCAGGTCATAGACTAGTTCTTAGATTTTTTTGCCTGTCTCTTGTACAGCTGTTCGGGAGCATCTCTGCGGAGTGTCCAACAGTAGTCAGCCAACATTGTAGTGGACCATTTTCCCTGGTACCTTTGCTCCATTGTTGCGATATCTTGATGAAAACGTTCGCCATGTTCGTCACTAACCATACCACAGTTGTCAGGGAAGAAATCCAGATGGGAATGAAGGAAATGCATCTTCAGAGACATATTGCAGCGAAATTTCTGGTACTGCTTGAGCATGTCTTCTACTAGTTCCTTGTAGTTTTCTGCCCTAACATTCCCCAGAAAGTCTGTAGACACTAGACGAAAAGCATTCCATGCTTGTTTCGCATCACCCTCCAGCAAGTTGTTGAAGCGGTCATCTTTGAAGAGTTCTCTTATCTGAGGACCCACAAAAACTCCCTCTTTAATCTTTGCTTCGCTGAGTCGAGGGAATTTTTCATGCAGGTATCGGAAAGCTGGCGAAGTGCGGTCCATGGCTTTCACGAAGTTCTTCACCAAACCTAGTTTGATGTGAAGGGGTGGTAGTAGGATTTTGTGAGCCTCGACCAGAGCTGGGTGCTGGATATTCTTCTGTCCAACTGCCATGTTTTGTCTGGGAGTCCATTCCTTCCGCACGTAGTGCAACTCTCTTGCTCGGCTATCCCACTGACACAAGAAACACATATATTTTGTATATCCTTGCTGCAGTCCCATTAAAATGGCAACTACCTTCAAATCACCACACAGGTGCCATTTGTACCTGTTATAGTCAATGGAATGCAGTAGCTGTTTTAAGTTATCGTATGTCTCTTTCATGTGGACAGCATGCGCTAATGGAATAGATGGAAGACGGTTTCCATTGTGCAAAAGCACAGCCTTAAGACTCAGTGTTGAAGAGTCTACAAAGAGTCTCCATTCTTGTGGGTCATGAGTGATCTGTAAGGCATTCATGAGGTCGTCAATATTGGAACAGAATACCAGATTACCTTCCTTCATAAAGAAAGGTTCCAACTGCTGATGGCGCTTTCTATATGAAGTAATTGTGACATATTCTTCTAGAAGATTCCATTGTTGGAGTCTTGATCCTAGCAATTCTGCCTTGTTTTTGGATAAGTCCAAATCACGAACAAGGTCATTTAGTTCTTCCTGTGTTATTCTGTGTGGGGTTGATGATGCACCACAGTGAAAATCGGGATCACTGCACGCTGACGGACCAGGAGAAGAACATGTCGGCTCACCCTTGTCCTCATCAGATGAATCAAGGAAAATATATTCTGCTGGAGGTTCTGGAATAGGAAGTCCATCACCATGTGGAACTGGTCTCAATGCTGACGGAATGTTTGGGTAGACTATTGTCGACTTCTTTTGCTTCGTTATTCCACCGGAAAGAGGAGGAACCAAGCAGAAGTAACAGTCATCTACGTGGTTGCTTTGCTCTCTCCACACCATGGGAACTGCAAACGGCATTGATGGTCTTTTGCCATTCAACCACTGTGAAAGCTGTGTTGTACATGTAGCACAGCATATATGCGGAGCCCATGGCTTGTCTTGGTCACCAACCTTGCATTCGAAGTAAGCATGATATGCCTTCTTGACTTGATAAGTGATACTTTTCTTCTGGTTGGCAAATGTCACTTCCCCACAAATGTAACAAAAGTTGTCCACAGTATTTACGCACTTCCGAGGCATTACTGTTCTGTATTGTATCTAAATGGATAAAGTAATAATAGTTTTATAAAACAGTAACTTAAACTGTCTCGCACAAAGTCTGTAATATTGTAAATGCTCAACCGTTCCGACTCGCTTTATATAGTACACTGCTGACGTCATCTTACGTCAGCAGCCGACTGGCTGTAGCTTTACATTGCATCAGAAAATGACGTAATCAACTGTGCATGATGTGTCCATGATGGGATTATGCAATGAGGTGAAATATTACATCATTCTAGACTTATTTAGGATATTGTCGCAGTCCTACTGCATAAATTTACATGGTGAAACATAAAAAATGAACTATATGAAATATTTTCAAAACGAGAGCCAATAAAAAATTTTTATGGTTATTTTCGTGTTCAGCACACCAAGATGCTACACATTAGGGCCTTTTCCAGTCAGTAACGATTTCTATGTTGACCAGTGTTATCAAATGATAACTATCAGAAAATGCAATAAAAAAATAATATTTTTATGACCCTTTTTGGGAATATTTTTTCTCTCTGACACCCCTGTCAGTTTTGGTGAACTACTATATCCAGCAGATGTGAATAAGTAATCAAGTCAAACTCTGCCAAGTAGTTGCCAGCTACATAGGCAGTATACCTATAAAAATTGATTGCATGGTGCCTGGTAATTGTGGAGATATTGATCACTGAATATTGAAAGATTTAGAAATAAAATGAATATGAAGGCACTTTTGACATTTAATACAGCTGAAATCATAGGACACACAGAAATAATAATTATATTTTTGTAATCTGCACAATAAACTGTACACATAGAAAAAATCATCTAAATTGGTTTAGAAGCTCTAGAGATATCAATTCTCAAAAAGTGGACATCGTGAAGTTTCACGAAATGCCTTTGGAGGGTGGGGTCGTGGAATCAACGATACCTTGGAAAGTATTTGACATATTGCAGAAAAATTTCGGGCTTTGCCATCCAGTACATCTTGCAACATGTGGTTAAAATTTCAGCCAATTCTGAGATGGTCGGGCGGAACATTCCTCAGAATTGGTCAACTTGAGCTGGAATAACACTAATGTTTGCTAAAGCGACACAAGGATATGGTCTAATGATTTTACAAGTTTATGACGAACCTTTCACAGTTGGAGCTTTTGATGCTTTTGTGACCAAATATTTAAAGGAAAGAGGTTTATGTGACAGATTTGCCCATATGCTACTAATTCTGGCACTTTCTTGTATTCTGGTTTAACTTTATTTCAGAGAATGTCATTGTGTGCCTTACACAATACATTTATTAATAATAAGAGGTAGTTTGCAAATTGTTGATGAAACTGACAGCCTTTCAGAGAGAGGGCTTATTATTGTTACTATTATTTTCTTTAATGCACCTGGCATCAACGATGGAGCACCAAAGCCAGTTTGGAATCAGGTCAATATTCAGAATGTCATTGTTCCTGTAAAGAGGGCAGTCTATGGTGAATAAGAAATTTGAAGAAGGTAAGTCTTAAGTGCAGTAAAAGACCTGATTATAATCAGCTTAATCTGCTTGTTGAAGTCTTCAGTGCCAGTGTAACATGACAGACTTGTCTGTCTTGTAGCTAGATACCAGAAGAAGTAAAATTAAATCTAAGAAACATTT
>OZ029928.1:1545528-1677631 GCA_964023275.1 Norana najaformis
GGACGTGGCGTTTGCACTACAGTCTACTCGGTTTAATATTAAGCTTCTATATTATCATATTTGGATCGATAAATGAAGATGAATATATGAACAAACGAAAGAAAGAACGAACGAATGAATGAATGAATGGACAAATGAATGAACTGGCGAATGAATGCAGCAGGGTATTTCCAAACGCCTTTATGTACCTCACAATAGCCTAAACTTCTTGCTGGCCTAACTGATGTCAGAGTTATAAACGAACAAGTTCTGCTGTGTACGTATGATTCTCGTGTAACTCTTTGCAATTAAAAGCGTTGAATTGCAATTGCATCACTTTTTGCAAACTTTTTATTAATGCTTCAGCAAAAGGAATAGCCTTGTGTATCTTATTCGTCATTGGTTCAGTTGTGTTTGGACTCATCTTGATTCCAATCTTAATCACGATCGCATTCTGCTGCTCTGGAAGCAAAGGTAAGGACGATCACTTGATACTCCATCGCTATTTACCCTGTAATAGAATAGATCAGGGCAACGTCTTCGCCACTTCCACTCACGTTACGAGCAGCACACCGCAACCGTAAACCTGGAAAGCTGAATGGACCCAACATATCTTCATGGTTATACTAGGATACCACAAGCGGATTGTATTCAGTCAAGATAACCCTATCCAAATGTAGGATTAAAAAAACTCTTTGATCTCACAGTTGACTATGCTACTTATCCAAAAGCTGCCATTAGTAAACCGCATCGAATTTAAACTTTGTATTTTCGAAATGGTTAGCAGCATATGTTGGAATTGACTAAAAGTAGGAAGCCTACGTCGGAAATGCGTAGAAAGAGGGACGCATCGAGGTTTGGACAGAAAATCTGAGAATGTGTTGTTCAGAGGCGGCAGTGTACGCAAGGGCTGTGAAGGACTTGGAGGATTGGCCACAGACAGACAGACAGACAGACGGACGGATGGACGGACAGACACACAGACAGTGGAAGAGAGAACAACCTTCTTCACCTTCGGCCTAGCGCTCACTTCAAACATGCGAGTCAACACTCCCTCTCATTAACCTAAACTGACCACCGTCTCTTCTACGCGTACAGTTCTGTGAGGTCATCCTGGTCTAAGCTAAAGACACATCTCTTTCAACTCGCTTATTCACCGTAGCCTGGCTTCTGGTTTCTCTGACCCATCGGAATTTGACCCGGCTTCTCCAATGAGTTATGATTTTTGACTGCGATTTTGACCTGAAGCGACCATAGATTGTTGTCTTGAGTATTATGATAACGGCGCTATGAAAGTCATTAGATCAGATTAGTTTAGGACTCCAATGCTCCATGCATTTGCGGCCATTCCTAAGATGCGCTAACGCACACATACATATATACTTATAATGCATATAACATAGGTCCTACAGGCTTCTCCTATGTGTGCATATTCAAGCATCTATTCGAGCACCTTTTCCTAACCTTTCAACCATGTGTCCTGTTTGAACGTGTTTGCTCCACCTTAGAATTCGCCATGACCGAGCCGGGGTTAACAAATATTTATGGCAATTTAACGACTTAATATTAACTATTGTTGCGTTTCATTTCTATATTCAGTGGTTTGCCAATTTTTGAAAACATTCTTATTTCCAGTACCATTGTCACCTCACAGTTTTTTATTAAGTTTTCTAAATGAGGTCAACTATTTTGTAAAATCGGTTGCACTCAATTTTTGTTGTATTCAATGTTGCATATATTCCAATTGACCACATAGTATTTATACGTCAAAACGATTGAAATGCGAATAATAAATAAACAAGAAATTTAAAATTAATTTTTTGTTAATTTTTTATGTTTCTATCATATATACGGACAAATTTGTTTACCTAATAACTTAAAATTTGGAAACTGCGCATTCTTATACTAAGCGGCGTCGAATAAGCATTTCTGTTGAAAAGCAGTGAATATAAAAGCAGTTGGAGATGTACACAAACCTTACAATCCGAACATCTAAAATGGTATAAAGTGCGTGTATTTGAGCGCCCGTGTATATGAGGTGCTCGAATAGATGCTTTTCATAACGGATGACGTCGCAATACGATAACATATCTCAAATTTTAATTAAGTCGATTTAGGGAATTTTTATTTACAGGGTAGACAAAAAACCTTTAGACTACTTAGCACGTCGCCTTTGACACTTGATTGCACAGATGCGATAGCATGTAAGGTCAAACTCATTCTCATAATTTAAGGTTAAACTCATTCTCATAATTTCAATTGAAAATTAAATACCTGACTATGTCTGAAATCCTTTGCATCTTATAACATCGACATTTTTTAGTAGGATACGATCCATCAGATAACGAAATGAGTGAGAAGGACAACACAAAGACAGGTGATGGAGAACATACTCACGTAAAAGATAATGATGGTAAAAAAAGCAAAAAGCCTTCATCAGGTAGGTTAAGCCAGAGCTAAAACGCTATATAATATATGTGTAGGGAATGTCGCAGATTGTACATTATGACTATGTTCAAAATAGAAAGTCTCTTCACAGCCTGAGATTTTGTACACGAAATTGACTCTATATTCAAATCGTCGGATCTTCAATCAGAAACGATTCTAAGGTGACTCAAAGATTGCAGACCGAACTTGCCCATTCTGGGATTTTCAGATAAGCATTGTGTTTGTTGGATGAATCATACTTGACGATCGAGGTTCTGCATTAAGTGGAAGAATGTTGATAAATACGACTTAGTAGGCATCATTCGACTACACAGACACATAAGCATCCTTTCTTCTCACACAAGCATCAACAGAACGTTTCGTGGACGCTTTGTACAGATAATATTGCAATTGCACTGCATTGCACTGCCACAGCATGATTTTGAAAAGTAGCCAACTTTATGAAAATCTGTTCAAAGGATCAAAGTCGAAATGGATGATCATCGTGATGTGGTGCCTTGTTCCCGTTGCTCTTATTCCTATCGCATTCATCGTTGTCTACTTTGTGTTTTGCAACCAAATGGTAAGATATTTACACATGATTTTATTTTAACAAATGAAGACCAGAAATAAATGATCTTAAGCTTTAAAAACTGCGGGCTTCAGTAACGAGAGATAAATTAAAACACTTGCTGATTTTGCGCGCTTTTATAAGCACTGTTAGTGCACGGTAAGTTTCTGAAGGGCAGGAGTAGAAGAAAAGGGCAGGAGTAGAAGAGAAAGGATCAGAAACGAGGTGACTAGGAGAGAACTGGGACAGAAAGAAACACTCATTGATAGAATAAGGAAAAAACGACTAAAATGGCTAGGACACGTGATGAGAATGGACAATAACAGATTACCATCAATGGCTTTAAATGGATATATAGAAGGAACGAGGAGCAGAGGAAGACAACAGAAGACATGGATGGACAACATAAGAGAAGATCTGAAGGGAATGAAAATAAGCATGAGGAAGCAAAGGACAAGATCAGCGACAGAGAACAGTGGAGACGACAGGTTGAGGACTCATCGTCGGCGGTGGCCTGACGGAGGAGAAGCAAAGAAGAAGAAGAAGAAGTTTCTGACCGAAGTGGAAAGACAACTCTGATTACCTCGGAGATATGCAGGTGCCGCTTTTCTACTCTTAAACTCGAGCCTATCGTGCCATATCGTGTGCTGAACCGTCTTTGTGGAACAGTGTCGCTGCATATGAGCATTGCTTCATTTATATAGCGCAAACGGATAAAGCGCGTCTATCTGACAAAGCTAACAAAACCAACCTAGGAAAACCAATTTAGCAAAACTAACCGTACTGCAACTGCTTTTCTTTTATATTTAGCGCTTTGAGATTGTATGAAAGAAGAGTCAGCACTATTTCGGACAGAAGACAGCCAAGAATTTAATAATCAAGTTAGGCTTCTTTTGACATGAGCGAAACTGTGTTACATGAACAACATTTTACATGACTAAATGAATATATACAATACACAATAATAATATCTAATTTAGAAAGAAATACAGTTATAGTGATTATAGCATAATGTGTGAATAACATAAATGTTATTCAGGATACTTTGCTACTATAATTATGCATTGACAATGTTAAATAACCTTTACTCTGAAATTGTGCTTTTGCCTTATGACTTTTTATAATCCAGAATAATTTTATGTTTTCAACTGCATAGCACTTAAAATTAATTGCGCTGATAGATATTTATGCACAAAGTGTGGACTCAATGCGCTTTAGTAGCGAACGATTAATTTATGAATGCTTTGTTATATACAGATATTCGTTGGGCTATAAGCCTTCGAAAAATATTTAGTCTGAATGAAATCAATAAATTTTGTCGCATTTTTCAACTGCAGTCACTTGTTATCTAGTTTGACTTTTCCTTGTAATGTTGAATTTGAAATTAGGGCAAAATAAAAAACGATGCTGTTAATAACCTATAATTGCACGTGCTTTCAAACTGATGCAATAATACAATAGGACAATAATTCAATAGGGTCTCCTCATTTCCTGTTCTTTAGAAATAAAATTCCCATTAAATTGTAATTTTATTCAGTTTTGTAGCCAACTCTGACCAAATACATAGCATCAGTCGATGGCGCTGAGCAATTAAATAATTGCTAATCACCATCGGTGATGCTCCTACTCTCATCGAAGGGTCAAACCGAACTCCATGTTGCAAAGCGAGGGTTGAACCAATTGGCTGCCGTGTTAGAACAATTGGTCGCAGGAGATTCAAAAGCACGGACTCAGCACTTTTGTTATCGAGCATATGTAGCCTAATGACAATTTCTATGCATGCATTTATGTATGTATGTAAGTATGTATGGAAGTATGTATGTATATAAGTATTTATGCATGCATTTATGTAAGTATGTATGTAAGTATGTATGTATGTATGTATGTATTTATGTATGTATGTATATATGTATTTATGTATGTATGTATTTATGTATGTATGTATGTATATATGTATTTATATATGCAGGTGTGTATGTATATATGTATGTATGTGTATGTATGTAAGAACGACAAAACGCAATAGAAGTTTCTTTTTGAAATTGTATCTTTTATAATTATATTACTTGGCCTATATTAGAGAGTGCTCCTTTTAAACTGTATAAAGTACGAATATTGCTATTGAGCGACGCAGAATGAACGTTCAGGTCGCTCCTTCTACATTACTTGCCCGTGGTTAGACTTCCGATTGATAATTTATTTTCTGCAAGAAAGGCGGAGTTTACAAAAACAAATTGAGATAAGCTGAGAATAAGTGGTTTTGCCTGCTTAAACGGTTTCTCTAACATACTAATTTGCACGATTAAATGTTTCGTTTGAGCTATGAAGTGTAAGACTAGTGAATAAGAAATTGTAAAAATGTCTTAATCTTTGCAGGAACATTAACGTCGTATCCAGAACGCCAAGTTGTATGAAGTTTTTGCATATGATTTGTTATGACGTCATTCCATTAGAATGTTTAATCTCACTTTTAGTGTAGGTAATTCATTATTAGAGACTATTAAATTATTAATAATGAATTAGTTAACACCTGAATATTGAAGCTGAATCCTCGTGTCAACATATAAGTTACGACGATCTAGCTTAACTGACAAACAAGTAAAACTGTCAGGTAGATTAACGTTTCTTCGATTTACTCAACATTGGCTGTTTGTAAGAGGTAAAATGTAGCCCACTTCTTTAAACGCCTCAAGGCATTTGAGTCGACACATTTACTCTATTTTTAGTTCCAAGAAAAGGCCTATGAGTTATCTAAATAGAGACGTTTAACAAATAAGCGTTATTATTTTTGACTTATATTAACTTAATTACACTTGGAATAACTACCTAGGTTCTTAAATATCAATTTGCATCTGACACTCCGTGATTCTTATTGTATTCAATATGAATATTCAAAACTAAAACAGTTCTCTATGCCTATAGAGGCACTGATTTCGTTAATAATTATTTCATGCAAACAAGCATCAAGATTTCAGAAATTCTTTAGCTGTTGCTTGAGTGCTGCTGTTTATTTTCAATAAAGACTAAAGCACATGTGCTAAAATGTACGAGTTTTAAGCTTATACATGTTTCTTTTTCTGTCATAACCCGTTTTCTGTAATTGTATTAATATCTGTTTTTCCCCACGAATTTGTAAGCTTTTCGGCATATTATATATATATATATATATATATATATATGCATAACGCTATTTCCTATGCTTCGGAGGTGTTTTCTGGAACGGGCTGCACTGCAAAAGTGGCTTAGGGTACTTACTTCACGCTGTAACCTGAAGGTAATCTTTCGGTAAAGAATATCAGTTGAGTTGTGAAGTATCTGCCGCTCTGTCAAAGGCCATTTTGCTTGTTATAGTATTAACTCAAAGCATTGTTGTTAATCATCGTTGACTACAAATGCCAACATTTTATTCTTGAACATGCTACAAGTAATATAATTACATATATATTTATTGCTATCCCTTACAATATCTCATAAAGAGCCATTTTAAACCAAAATAAGTGGAGCTTTAATATACGTATATTTTCAAATCAGAAATATCAAATGCAATATAGAATTGTGAAAATATACCAAAACTGTTGTAATAAGTCAAACCTAATAAACATTTCGCTTTATTTGGGATTTTTCTTGAATGAATTTGCTTTGCTTCACGCTGCACGTGTGATTGCTTGGTGATTCTGACGATTTTGCTAGTTGGTTTTGGCTTTTTTCAAGATATAACTTAAATGTTTTAATTATCTTATATTAAGTCAGTTAAAATTGCTTATAAACCAGTCTTATTGTCATCAAGCAACTCCGTCACCTTCGTCGTCATTATCGAGCGAGTATGAACGAACTTCATTTGCATATTATGTGGTGAAGCATGTGCAAATGCTCGAAATATGCAATAAGCATACATAAGCCTATGCAAGTACTGTTCACATCCATCCAGGTAAGTCATTTGATATTTGAGACCTAATTCATATATGTAAACTATGTAAACTTGATGCTACTTTAACGAATTTTCATATTAAGACATCTTGCATAGGAAATATTTCACCTTCGTCAATTATAGAGACCTACACTCATTGCTGTTGTTTAAGTAGTAAATCAATTCGTCTCCTGTAAACACACATTGTGCATTAGAATACGATGATCTGCGGATATAAATGTGATCTTAAAACATGAATTATGGAATAGTTTGCTACAGCTAAATTAACGCTGTTCATATGGAATGAACATTAAATGAAGCATGAAGTATGAATGCTGAAGCTGAATTCGTAGCCTCATGTTTTACCTGCAGGTGGTGATTATGTCGGGGTGTACGTCGCTGTCGGTATATTGGTTTACGAGATTTCTAATCTCATTTCGATGGGTTTCTTTCTGGCTTACTACAACATGAACACAGGGGAAAATCAAAATGGAAACAACAGCAACGTTGTTGCATCGAACAAAAAGACTGTAAACAACAGATTTCCTTGGCTCGAGAAAATGCTGCCATGCATGAATCCTACACATGGTGAGGAACACGGGCGACTATTATTTCACTTTCAGTTTTACGACTAAACCAGACTCTGGCATGAAAAGCAGATAAGCCATATTTAAAATGCGTTGCCTTTCAGTTGCATAGCAATCATATTCACAATATTCTATTCTAATTTTATCAGCTGCCTTTAGAACATAACGTTTTTGGCGGAGAGGCCAAGTTTCTCCATTGCATTTTCTGAATCTGTTCGTTCTGTTGCTGAGTCTGTTTTTGCTATTCGAATTCCGGCTTAAGACCAATCTCTATATCACCGTGCTTCTTCTCCTTCTTAGACTTTCCTTATGCAATTACACCAGACTGACCTCCTGGAATCAACCTGACTATATAGATAGGCGTTGGAGTACCATAGACTAATGACTTCTGCATTATAACTGTGCTTCAAAAGTTATAAGATTGAAAAGTTTATAAAATATTTGATTGTGTCTATGAACACTTGAGTATTAATTCTTAAATTAATCTACATTTAATTAGATTTGCAAAAAACATCATAAAAATGAAGTGAATCTGTGCTTCATTTGAACTCTACAGAGTTATTCTTCCGTGATAAGAAATTAGTTAATCTAAGTTATTTTACTGTTTTTCAGCAAACGCCGGAAAGAAATGTCTTGGGATTTTCTTATTCGTCCTCATGACAATCGGCTGCGGCGTCTTCATATTCCCTATATTAATAATTATAATCAAGAAGCCGTGTTGTGAGCAGGATTTACACGGATCGCAAGGTCAGACAACCAGTGATTTATAAAACATGAGACTTCGTCAATGCATCTATCGTCGCACATGTCAGATTCATTTGACGCTTTCTATTTTTAAATCTCAATTCAACACCAGTGGAGAAAATATTAATGCCATAAGAAATCTTTCTAACTGTAAATTATGATTAGTCTGTGTTCATAGTTTCTGCGCAACCTAATTTCTCTTATTTCGTCTAAGCAAAACACGGCGAATACCAATTATAGTGTCTCATAATATGAAAAACTTTGGGCCAACCCACAGTGGTAAATCCTCTGGATTCGGACAGTTGTGTCAACAGAGTAGATCAAAGTTTTTTATCTGCCCATGAAAAGACTATCTTCCTAAATAACCTATCCGATTCCTTTGGAAAATATACATTTGCACATAATCTGTGATGGTCGTGCACGTCAGTCCATTATAAATTTGTAAAAGTATGTTCTTTTGTTTATTTTGTGTAGAAAACTCGACACTAAACCTCAGGTAAGTTCTGTCTTTTTCCATTTATACCACACAATTTTCCAAAATGTAAAAAAAATATATTCACCTCGCAATCCATTGGGAGTTATGCCACAAAATTATTACGATTTTATACACTAAATTGCTTTTATATATTATTCGTCTTTAATTACATAAAACACTGGTTATATGGCTTAACAACGAGTTGTAAATTTCGCTTTAAAGGAATTTGCCACCCTAACCTTTTTGGTGTGATTTTTATTACCTATTGGATATAAGAAAATCAGACAAAGTAGCCAAAACGCCCTTCTTTCTCTACGCTGAGCTGGAAATTAGGCTGCAACGCAAGTTTTTCACCTATAGTAGATATGAGCATAGCACCGGACCGTATTCAATGATTTGATAAAATGTTTGAATCAATTGCTGCCGTAATGGTACGAGACCGAGACTTTCAAACCTGAAGGCGAGACGAGGTTGAGATGTCTGAAAACCAAATCTTGAGACCGAGACTACAAGGCTGACCTTTGCACCCAGAGTCACTTCAATTTCAATACAATTCATACAGTGCTATTTACAATTATCTCGTGACAAATAACGCGTCGAATGTCATAATAGAGAAGCTAAGAAAACTGTCTATCTCTTTTAGACAACTTAAGACGTTTATGTTCAATTCTTTTCTAGATTGGACGATATATCCGGAAGCACCCGTGGAGAAAATCGTTTTCCTCTGTCGCCTTCGTCTCTTCCTCTTGCTCCTCCGTCATCTGTGGCATCGGTCAACAGACCAGCGTCAAGCTCAGCTGGTCCACAGCGACCACCGCCACCGCCGAACAGACCGGTTGGTTCCCGTGATACTTTGATGCGTCTTGTTTTGTTTATAGACGCTTTAAAAGTTTTCAAAATAGATTAGATGCTGTTTCTCACTCGTTTGAACATTTGTCATGAGATCAACTGATCGCCGGTTCTAGTCTGTAAAGCATTCGCTATTTTGGAGACCTTGATCAAGAGACTGACGCATAAGTAACTGTCCTGCAACAGTGTTATTTGAAGCAAACAGTAGATGGTTGATGAACTGCAACTCCACAGATTTACATATTCAATTACCTCTATGTACGACCTATAAGAAGCATTGGTGCAGTACGCTTTTTGTAACATAGCCTACAATGCGATGTTTTAGGAAAATGAAAAAAAATAAAGCCGAGAATGCCAACATAATGACTCTATATATAAATGTATATACATATTTTTATATCATACACGAATACTATCTTTCCATTCGTTTGCATCGACTTTGTTTCAGCGCGCTAATTCTCCTTAGGTTGCCTTTCGGTCTCATTGGAGAGACCCTTGGAATTGACCGGATTGCGATTCTGTTTTGGAGTGCCATCGATTGATGCTTAGTGCAATATTGTAATGGCTCAATAGAAGGTCTAAGTATAGATAACATACACTATACGTGTAAACATAAATAGCGCTTCAGAGGGTAGATAATCTGACATTTGATTACTGGCTTAGGTACCTTCTGCTGTTCACCTTCCGCAACGACCACCTCATCCTGCTCGTTCACCGGCGTGGAATCAACAGAACAACAGAGAAGGAGCCATGGAGTACGCCTTCCTACCTGTCGCAATGAAACCTAATCTCGCACCCGTTCAATACCTCGAAGAAGATTCGCACTACGCAATTCTAAGACGTGTATAGACATCGAAACACGTCCAGAACACAATCGAACTTAGAGCATTAGGAAGCCTGTTGCATTATCGGGATTTCATACGGTCGTCATTTCCTTAATTACATTTAAGAAATATTAATACATCGCAATTGTTAGGCTTTTCATTTTATTGTATTTAGTTTGGAAGCTATTTAAGCTGATTAGTTAGTAAGTTATGTAAAACATTTAACGCTTTGCGAAGACAAGAATAGCTTCGTCTACGCCAGCCAACATGGCATTAAAGCCCAATTTGAACAGAGTTCATCAGTATGCAACCAGCGCTCAGAAAACTAAAAAAGTCACCACTGGCGAGCTCCTACATACACGCATAGCACGATCGACGGAATCCCATCCAGAGGTGATAGATGACGCTATGTTTAGAGTTACTGGGCTGAGATGTGTGGGGGATGAGGAACGGCGACGAGCGATGGGATCCACGGAAGACGATAAATTCACCATCTGGTAGTCCCTCGTTGATGGTAGAAGTCGCAGTGCCCCGATATCCATCGAGCCACCAGGTCGGTCGGTGCGGGACAGGATTTCAACAGCAGCCGGTTAATAGGTCGGCTAGTGGCCTTCGCATATTCATCTCTTCGCATTAATTTAAACGAAATTTATTAAACCATATGCTTTCAATTCCTTTTAAGTCTTTCATTTTGTTTGCTTTTGCTCAAGCGCTCCGGTTGTTTTAGGCTGTAAATAAAATTTTATTAAACCAGTTTGATGATCTTTGCATTCCTTGCTCTGATATTTATTGTCTGTAAAAATGTAGAAGCAGAAAAGAACTGTCGTCTGAGAGTGATGTCATAGTTGAGGTATGCAGGTCACTATTTGTTTGTCAAAGTATGCGCTGCAGAGCAACCCAGTGTCAACGGTCAATTGCTTAGAGATAAGAAACGGCGTATTTTGACCCCAATATACTGTCTCTCCAAAATCCATAACCGATTGGCCTGAGTCTGACAGTGGTAATTAAGTAAATGAGATTTCGACTCTTTGAAAGTTTGGAGACAATCAGATTAACCTGTGGTGCCTCCAGCGACACTCAAGATGAACAGACTTTGTTCGTTTTATGGTTTCCCGTTCTTGAAGCAATGTACAGGCCACATTCGATGCCAGTTGGTACACTGAATGCGCTTTTTCAACTTTAAAACTTTGAAGCAGGTTAAATTGTCTTTTCAGCAAAAAGCATAAATAATGTATCGGTCAAAAAAATTTTGATTTTTTTTTTGAAAAATTGCTTTATTAGCTAATGTTACTGTAATATGTTTGCACGTATAACTCATGGCTGAGAACTCATGACTCTTTAGCATGTTGTGCAGTAGGAAACAGAAATTTGTTGCATTTCACTGTTTAACAACTTGTGTAACTGTGAACGAAACGAGACTTTGCAACTGTATTCTTTTTAAGTTGACTAGACCTAAGTGAGATATTAGCTACGAATACATTGGTTTCATTGCATCATATGACGCTGCTATGTTTTACTTCTTATGAGTGTAGATGAATTTAAGACATTATTTATTTCTAATCGTTTGGTATATGTTATTCCGAACATCGAAAGAACGATAAACGCTATTAGTCAGTTATATCGGTTGTGAACGATAATACTTATTAAATAAAAATTGTTTTGTATAAGTTGGATTACATCGTGTCTTTAATATTACGGCTATAATTCCTTCGCTAACTGAAATCTTTGTTTCACTGCTAAACTTTGAGAAGCAGCGAAATCTGATTGATATCCCGTATGCAGTCTGTCTCACAATTTTCACTTGGCTATGTCCATGTAGTGCTCATGTGAATGAAGACATAGAACCGTTTTAGTCTTCTTCTTAATGCTACACCATAATATCTTTTAGAAGAACATTGGTTTCAGAAGCTTCCGTACAACCTGCTTATTTGCAACAGCTGGAAAACAGTCATCGCTCCTAAAAACCTTTGAGTACTTTCAAAGGTAACCTAATACAAAGAAACACACAAATGAGATGCAACTCTTATAAGTCTACACTTTGTTTCTTTATGGCAGTAACATTTATGTATATTTCATTGAGTTGAATTAATTGCTTTAAAGAATTGGCCAATGAATTTACGTCAATCAGATTTGCGTTAGGTTTTAGAAAGAATTAAGATCACTGTTGCTAAGGTTACGCGATGGCCACACGTAACCAGGAACTACTGTCCGATTACATCAATGCTTATCGATGATATCGCTTGACGTGCCTTTGTATCCGACTAGGAAACCCAATCCTCCTGTTAGCTGCAAAGTCAAAGTATTGTATTTGCATCGGTTGATAATGATTGACGTAAATTTAGTTTACAAGCCTGGAAACATAATTATATCTTCCTGGTCTAAAGATCACGAGGTCCAGACATCTATCAAGCAGAATATCATTGCAAGCACCTTTATCTGATTAGGTTTAGTAAAGCTTTGCTTATGGCGGCCACTGTCCAGATAAGACCATCTGCGGACTAAATCTGATATCAAAGCTAACGCTGTCTGTCTGTCTATATGTCTGTCTCTATCTATTTCTGTCTCGTTCCACAGTACGATGCAGATAATTGTTTGCCTTTAAGTATATTTAATCAGTATTATCGCATTAGATGCTCCATAAGCAGTAACTACCTCCCTCCCTCTTTCCCTTCCTCCCTCACTCCTTCCCTCCCTCCATCCCTCTGTCTCTGTCTTTGTCTCTGTCTCTCTCTCTCAGTTGTTGTTGCTAACCGGAAAACAACACCAAGATAAAGCAGCTTTTAATCAGAGAAATGTAAAAGATCAGAGCGTTAACTGGCTTAATTCGCGCATAACCTCCCTAATTTATGAACAGCGGCGGAAATTTGCTGAGATACCGTCGGGCAACTGCCGCATGAGGAGCAAAAGAAAAGATAGGTATGCCATAATTGGACTTTTTGAACACTTAGAAAAATCGTAAAAAGTATTCATATAAGTATGAAGTTGTTAATTACGAACTTCCATGGTGCCTGTGTCAAATGCACAAGGCAGCAACCGATATTTCACCAGTCAAGCCTAAACTCCGCTCAGTTTTCAGAATGCCTCGCACGTTTGCACGTAGGGAGGTCAAAAGTGAAGAGATGACATACAGTATTTTTCTTGTCAATTGGATGGAGCCTACATTGAAAAATCCAGATAACCTTTTATCAATTACCTTGAACGTTATTTTGCCGTTGTCAAATTTATACTTCACTTGGCTCATATATGTCAGATTGTACATATGGCCATATATGTTTATCTATACTACTTATAATCTTTCTAATAATAGTCGTAGGTGCGTGCGTACGTGTACGCGTGGCACGTCGGTGGCTCCACCGGCGAATGAAATGGGACTAACTATATGATTGCATGCTAATCGAATCGTAATCAAAAATTTATAAAGCGCCATTTCAAGATAATCTCATCAGAGGCGAATGTTTAGAGAAACGGTGGCACTGTGAAGTGCTTTAATTTTCGTTAATAAAATATTTTTTAAACATCATGTGTATTATTATCTACCTCTTTCACGCAGATAGTCTGCGCACTAGCAGTCTTTATGATATGAAGCACCTCGATTCACAGGTTGATCTTTCGCCCTTCGTTTACATGTTTCCCGAAATAGTTTTCTGTCATTGTAATGTATTGTATCAGCTAATTCATAAAACATCATTTAAAAAGATCTGCTGAAAGTAATCGCAGCTTAGTCCTGGCGACTGAATGCAGTTCTCAAGGTACGGCAAAAGATGTGAAGAACCACTAAAGCAGCTTGGAAATGGCAGCGAATTCCGAATTATCAGACTTATCATTGTGCCTAGAAATACCCTGAACGGTTCTAGGAATGACCATGGTCAGAATATCCAACGATCACCGAATCTCATAGGTATACATCTAATCGGTTTGACTGATCGGCTGAAAACATAAGTTTGGGCATAATATACAGTATTATGTGGGAGGAACTGAATAATTAAAACATATTGAGTTGAAAATCTACATGCTCATGCTGAATCGTCAAGCATGCTATGCTCCATCATATCTAAAGGAGTTATGTCTCGGTCTGATCCACTCGTGGCCGTAGATCCCTTCGCTCTGCTACTCAAGGTCACCTGGTTGTCTCACCGGTCCAAACTTCCACTGTGCAGCATAAAAGCTTCGCTGTGGTTGGTCCAGCTTTGCGGAATAGGTTGCCTCCAATCCTATGACATGAGCGGACGGGCCCCCAATTATATTACGAGTCGGAAAACGTGTTTCAGCGATAACTCAGTTCACGCGGCTTCAACAGTTATTTCACATGTTTGTTCAGAAACTCGCTACGAGGGCCCAACTCATAACACACATAAAACTTCCCACTTATATAGTCTTAAACTCCCTCCAAACACACCGTCAAACACCCCTTCAACAGAAAGATGCATGAGCACATGTTACGAACAGACTGTTGCATGGACACGTGTCACCTTCAGACCCAACCAACTTTACCTTACACACGTGCCCTGGCAACAATTTGCAACTTATCCGTAAGCGTTTGAAATCTTTCTTTTTGATACTGGTTTTGTGATATCGCGTCGGCAGCGCCTCTGCTTAGTTTCTCTCTAAAAGGCGCTATATAAATCTGCGATTATAATTACAATTAAATTTGTGATATACGAGCCCGTGCAGCAAGGATGGAACAAAATAAGTACTCTGCGTTAAACTCAATGCGATGTCATAGACATGCATATTGCACCATCTGCAACCTTTCATGAGAACAAAGCTAAAGGCCATGACATCTGTTATAGTAACGGTAGACACTAAACTTAAGAGTCGAACCACTAGCCTAATCGAACAACATTATGAGTTACAAGAGTGCTAGCAGGGTCGGAATTGTCAGTGAGATTGTGCTTCTACTTCTTGCCCATAGGTCAAGTCCCGGCCGCAGTGAAAAATCGACCTACCGGCGACGATTTTAATCCTCCCCCGACCCCGCTCCAGGGGTTTAAATCATCACTGGGTATTGCTTTAAAACAAAAGCTAGTCGTTTATGCTAACATTTCGCTCAAGTATCACATTTTCAATAATGAATTTCGAACAAAGGCTTTAAATTCATGAACAGCAAAGGCTTCGCTACAGACCTTCGTTGGCAGCCTAAGACAACGTACCAACTCAGCCATCCCAGGCCTTATCGAAACGATTTTGTTATGGTATCAGTTTGAAACACTGGAAACCCCACAAGTCAAAATTACAAGACATTTTTAAAAATACACGCTCCTAATATTCTATAGGAATGATTTTAATCATATCTAATCTAAAGACTTCTATAGCGCCGTTATCATAATGCCCAAGGCATCAGTCGATGGTCAAATCGCAAGTGAAATCGCAATAAAAAAATCATAATTTGTTGGAGAAACCAGGTCGAATTTCAAAAGAGTCAGAGAAACTAGAAGCCAGGCTACGTTGGGTAATCAAGTTGAAAAAGAAATTTCAAGCTGACTGAGATTTTATATCGTACGTTGAGAATGTTCAATCCCAGGTCAAAAGTGAAGCTCCCAATATTGGTAGAAAAGTCAGATTTGCAATAGAAGTTTAACAATTTAGCTCTAAAATCATGATTCTCGTGGTTCTACCCCTCGCACAGGTGGAAATCGTAGGCGTATTCACCCAGCTGAAGAATCGACCATTCAGTCTCGATCAAACTGTTCATACCGAGGAAGTCGGTTTTAACTCTCCCCCGTAACGTTCAGCCGCTTGCGCACAAATTGCGTTTTATAAGTCAAATATTTCTAAAAGATATATCACATAAATGGCTCTAAAATTGTTGACTCTGCCTTCGTACCACTCGCCCACGAACCAATTGTGATGAATTTCACAAATCCAACTCTGTATGGTAGGCCTATATTAATCTATGATAAAGTAAAGCATTGTAATGCTGCAATTTGAAATAATCAGCCTATTATGGGCCGACCTGGTTAGAGTGCTCGGCTTGTAACGCAAAGAGTACGGGTTCGAGCCTCTTCCTCTCAGATGGTTAATGTATGGAAACCTTGAGCAAGTCCTTTACTCATAATTGCTAGACACCATAGATTGATGCTTAGTCATTATACTGTGGCGCTTAATAAATGTAGAAATAATAATAATGATTGGGTTCCCTTCGTCTGGACCGCATCCTGGAGGTCACAAGCAAAATGCCACTTCGTTAAGGTTAACACCAACAGATTGACTGTCAGTTTCGATAACCTGGGGCTACCTGCAGGATATTGGAGTTACGACAATGTATAAATTCAAAACAATCTTATTCATAGGACAATTTTTCAGAGAATTAAACCTCGGGCTTGCACGGTCCGTACACGGGGACCTTGAACGGTGTGGCGCCCATTCAAACGGGCAGCGGTGATGAAGGATCTCACCCAGTAAATTCGCTGAAAAAATGAGCAGGGTCGAGAACATAAAACCGTGTACATTTACATTTACGATTTTGATAGATTAAGAGCAAGAAGATAATTTCTTTTTAAGGAAAATCTTCATATTCATCATCAACGTAATTTTTGTTTCAAACTGCAGGTGTTCCTGTAGATCTACTCTTTCACGATCGTCAATAACATGAGTTCATGTACTTTGCCTCATTCTATTATTCTGCAGGTATTTATCATTGAGTGAAGCAGCGGCGATAAGATTATGTCGAGGTTTGGTTATAGAGCAGCGTGGCTTATTTTACTTCCTCCTTCTAGAAATATAGGTGTGCGTGAATACATATGCACGTTTACTTCCTCTGTGATATTCTTCAAGTGCGGAGAGCGGATCAATTTCTGTTCGCTTCGGGGAGGTTAAATGGACCATGCTAATGTTCAGATAAATAGGCCTACATACATCATGATTATTAAAGAGCAACTTTTATAGCGCTGGACAGAGACATAGACACAGAAACTAAGAAATATACATGAGCTCATGAATTATTTCACACAGTGATAAGTGATTGTCACTTGAATTATCTACAGTAATCAGGACGGCTCAAAGATCGCCATAGATGTTGCCGGCTACTGAATTGAGGGAGCTTAAGAGACCTTTTGACAATTTAATCATCTGGTCTGCCACTGGATGACATCCGTCATATCTGACTTTGCCTGGCGTTGCTACCTGGTCTGTCCTCTTCCATAATCAGTTGATGGCAAACAGCGAACTGATAACTGATGTGCATGCAGCATACAATGCGTGCTTATCTTACCCAAGCAACGCCGAGTGTCGAAGTTCAGGTGACCGTCAAATGGCACCTGACATTTCACACGATAAAAGAAACGACTCTGTGAAATAACCCAACCAGTATTTAACCATCCGCCCTACTTTCCCTAATTTTTCTCTTTAGAAGGATAGAGTTTATATGGTATTATAAGTCTAACGGTTTAAAGCATGCCATGTAATCTAAAGCCACCTTTCTATCTGTTTTACTACTCCTTAATGGCCACATTAGTAATCCGCCTAGACAGCGGTGTCTTTTAATTTCCAATAAATTCTTTCGTGTTTGTAATTCAAAGTGTTCAATTCTCGTAAGCTATAAAGTCCTTCTGTTGCTGAGATGCGACGCAATGCAGTAAGTGTGCACATAGCGCCACATCTTTCTCTTGATCTTTCTCTGTCTACTTCGATATTTGTCTGTGATATGAAAGAGAAACAATTCAAGAAATGATGTTTATATACTGGCCATTATATTTATGTATTATAATTTGATATGCATGTTCAGTGGTCTTTACGTTGGCTTTACGCATTCATTTTATGGTCTCACAGAAATTATTTTAGATCAATTTTTAGTCTTTTCGGCACAGAAAGAATCCTTCGCCATCAGTTGACATATTTACTGTAAATGGGAAAACAACACGATTTGTTTTAAATGAATAAAATCATTCAGCGGTTGAAAAGAGGAAAAGACTGATAGAGACGCCGACTGGCGAAAGGAAAGGAAATCATTAATTAATAGTCGACCGACCTTCGGTTTGAGAAAGTAGACTACCGTCATCTAGGGAACGTGAATGAAGCGCCATTTTGGTGACTACAATCGCATCCTAAAATTATATATATATATATATAATATATATATTATATATATACATTTAACAGTCTTTTAATTCTGCAAAACCATTTTGCAATACAAAATATATTTGTTGCAATGTGGTGAGATGTCAGGCCCATATATATGAAACCAGGGCTTGAGATTTATTATAATTTTAGATGCAGGTCTTTAGTAATCTTTTAGTCACAGGTATGTAACTCAAAACTGAGAACACTCCTTTTTCACAACTCCTATCCTGATTCTTTCTCTTGTCCCTATCTATCTTAATGTTTAGATTTCAAACAGCACTCACCGTTTCAGTCTCACCTGTCTGTCTTCCTGACCCTTGGATCTTGACTTGGAATTTGTTTTTCCTGCCTATCTTCCTTCCATACTCCTTTCCTTGTTTTGACTGAGCACCTGTGAATAAGCTTGTTCCCGCGACTTGTCTTTCTTCGGACGCTTGTAGTTCATGATTACGATTGCAAGAGCTGTTGCAGAGACACGTCTTTTGAAAATGTTTCCTTCGCATTCGCAAGGTGGCAGCATGGTTTAAAGACCCATTTAGATCAAATTCTGGCATCTTCATACGGATTCTATACAGGGCCTATGAGAGGGGGTGCAGCCGGTTCATCGCTCCGGGGCCCGGAGGGCCCTTGAGGGGCCCACCAAAATGTAACATTAAATAGATTCTGTTCAGAACTTCAGACTGTTCTTCTAATAATGCGGGTGTCACCTTGCTCTTGGATATTGGCTGAGAGGCGTGATGAGTCAGAGGACTCGCTGGAGACCTTTAAGCCTTATTCCAGACTGCAGGTTTTTGCCCACCAGGTTTTCTCAAGTTTGCAGATCGCAGTTACAAAAGAGGGGAAGAAATCGCGCAGTTGATAACTGAAACTTTGAAAGAGCACGCTATTCCTCTCAGTGACTGTAGAACTCAAGCCTATGACAATGGGGCAAATATGGCAGGAAAATACAACTGCGCACAAGCAAAAATACTAGAACAGTGCTCTGCAGCAATTTTTTCAACCTGTGTGGGAATGATGCTGCTGAATGCATTCGTGAAGCAATAACCTTTTTGGAACAATACAAACTGTCTATAACTTGTTTATTTCCAGCCCTAAACGGTGGGAATTAAATTGGTAAACCGCAATGGTTGTTCTCTTCATGGTATATCTGAAACGAGATGGTCAGATCGTGTTGAAAGTGTAAAGCCTTTATCAGCTCGCCTGCCTGGCATTAAATTAACATTGGAAGACCTTCTAGAGCTAACTTAACAGCCAAAACAAGAAATAAGGTCCATGGAGTATTATCCTAAGTGATGTCTTGTGTGTGTGTTTTTGTTTGTGTTAATGTCAGCTGTGTGGTACAAAATATTAGCTCGCATAGATAACTACAACAAGGTCATTCAAGCCAGAGATGCCACACTGGATGTCAAAGTAGCAAACATTGAAACACTTCTAGAAGATTTGACAAAACTCCGAAAGAACTGGAAATGCATGAGGAATGAAGACAAGCTGAATTTCTGTACATGTCTAGACCACTCCTTAACATTGTTTCTCTGTATGAAGTCTGCTGTATCTGTGCATGTCTGCCTGTTTGTCTGTGTTTGTGGTGCATTAGGGAGTTGGAACGCATGCCATGTGGAGGTGCAGAGGCCTTGTTACATGTGTGTCTAAAGTTTATAAGTTTCCATTTGCATGCTGGCCACATTCACAATACATTTTAATTAGCATCTGCTATTTTTAGTTAGATAGACATCACTTTTGAGATTTCCTTGAATGGAGGTAGCCTACGAGCTAGAGGAACGGCGAGATCGCCCTGAACTGACGAACGCAGTGGTCTGCGGCCAGGAATAGAAGAAAGGGGATGCAAAACTCCCTTAGATAAAGTGGAGAACAGCCAACAAGACAGTTCCGCATGAGGGTCAAGATTCTGAAGAGAATACGCTCCCATACTGGGTAGCCAACGCAATTGTTCAAGCATAAATGGAGAGATGTGGCCAAACTTAGGAAGGGCACCAATCAGGCGAGTCGCAGCATTCAAGACAGACTAGAGTTGTGCAGCATAGGAGGAAACTAGTTTAACCTGTTAGGAAACATAATGGAGCAGTAGAGAAGTTAATGGATAAGATGGCAGATAATGAGCTGTTTAGACTCACTAACCTCTTCCAGCTCTTCCTCTCTTGCTGTCAGCGTTTCTTCTTCTTGCCACCGTTTCTCCTCTTCATGCATTTCATGCTGAAGGTTTTGCATGTGATGCTCATCCTGCTGAAGCTGGATCTACGATATGCCAATCATCTCAAGAAATTGTAATCCCAAGTAAATTAAGCAGCCTAGGCATAATAACACTCATTTCAAATGACAAAGGATAGATTCTTGGTTCTGAAGATACAGCCCTGTGCAAGCACAATGAAGTTAAGTACTGTCGAGCATGGTTAGCACTATGATGGGTGAACACCGTTGGTAGACCAAGCCACCTGGGCCAGTCAGCCACTTGGAGTCGGCGTAATGGTAAGAATTCATTTGAATTTCTTATTGTTTCTGTATTTAGTGAGCAAGCTAATGATTAATCAACAATCGATGCAATTGAGCAACTGTGAGTGAAGGACTTGCTCAAGGTCCCTACAACTTTAAAATGAAAACTCGCCTCTTCAGTTTAGACCGAAAGATGGTCTCATATATGAGTTGCACCTATTATCTGACCCATCATAAGAACTTGCAATTTCTGTGCAGGTCTTTCACTCAAAACTGAAAACAATCCTCTTCCCCAAATCCTACCCTGATTCCTCCTCCTCTTCCTCTTTCTCCTCCCCTTATTATCTAGCCACGCCAGTACTAAATATCATCCATTTACTTATTCGAATAAAACGCGTCTTTCAATATCAACTCAAAATCAGTACAAGGCCAAATGCACTATGCTTCGCTCCATTTCGCCCAAGCTACAACTCAGGTACAAGTCTACACATGAGTCCATAATCGTACTATCAGAGAGGCGAAGGAAGTAAGTAGGCTATTGTAGTACATTACACTGCTTAAGTGCTGCCTCGGTATATAGCGGCCAGTTGCTCAGGCTAGCCAGTGAAACATTAGGAACAGATGTTGCCTTGTCCATTTCTGAGAAGAAACTTATAATCTTCAGAAGTCAGCCGCCGATACAGGAGGCCACGACTAGATACAGCGAACTAGGTTAGAGGGGCAATCTAAGTAAAGATTCCACCCGAGCAGAAATCTACAGGTAGCACCAGCACCAGCAACAGCAGCAGCAACGACGAAGCAGCAGCCGCAGTATGATAATAATTACTAGTTGTGCTACAGTAGCAAGCAGGTACGGGTAGCTCAGAATAGGTATCTCTGAGAAGCCTAGCGGCTCAATAGAAGTAGACACAGGCGAAAACTAGTCTAACGTGCAGGCCAGTAGGACAGGGACGACTAGCAGTACAGTCGCAATGCAGAAGGTCTGGAAAGAATTCTTATAAGCGTCTGCCAGACACGGACAAGAAGTCAGTCTGAAGTCAGCAGTCAAGAGCAGAGGTCAGTCTGAAGTCAGCGGCCAGAGCAGTCGGTCAGAAGTTAGAAGTCAGTCTGTATTGCTGCATTCAGACACGCAGAACTGGCAAGATAGTCGACGGGTCGGTCGGACAATCGTTTAGAATAAACTTCTTTGGAATAAACTCCCGCCAGAATTGCGACAGTTGTCTGGTCAATCATACGAACTCACCATCTCTTCACCTCTTTCAGTTTCTGCGCAGGCCTTTCACTCAAGACTGAAAACACTTCTTTTCCAAAAATCTTATCCTGATTCTTCCTCTTCCCCTTATCTCTCTTCTCGCTTCAATTTCAAACATCATCCACCGTAGCCGTCCAACTGTCTGAGTGCCTGACTCCTTGATCTTGACCTGGAACCGAACACTTTTGCCTATCGATTTTGTTTTGACTGAGCGCCTGTGAATAAGCTGGTTCCCGCGACTTAGCTTTCGTTGAGCGCTGTAGAAAATCTCGAGATTACGATTAGAATAGACTGAGCTACAATTCAGGTACAAGTCTATACATGAGTCAACAATCGTACTTAGAAGCGCGTCGCTTGCATAAATAAAGAAGTGACCGTAATCCTGCTGCAACAATTCAAATACTTTTCAAAGTATTTTAACCCATCGCAGTTAACGCGCTTTAGAAATTTCACTTTTAAGACCAGGAATATAACAAAACCCAATAACCAACAGTCCACAGACTGAGTGACACTTCGCCGTCGAACGAGGGCCACATGCTATTAAAATTAGCCTAAGCATGCACTCTGACACGCAGAGGAAATCGGCCACAATTGTCTGTTTTCAAATTATTTGCAATCAATCGAGAGGTTGAAACAGCCGCTATGGCAGACATTTGTTTAAAGATTTCTGTATATGGCTGCATAGCTGTATACAGTTGGATAGCTCTCTAGCTGTGTGCAGCACTATAGCTGTATCGCTGTATCGCTGCATGCAACTGTATGTTTGTGTAGCTGTGTAGCTCTACGCAGATATAATGCCCTATGGCTGTATACAGCTGCATTGCTGTATAACTGCAGATAGCTGTAAAGCTGTAGAGTTGTATAGTGCGGTAGAGCTGTATGGCTGTATTGCTGTATAGCTATATTCAGCTGTGTAGCTGTATGGCTGTATACAGCTGTATAGCTGTATAACTGCATAGCTAGCTGCATAGCTGTATTGTTGTATACAGTTGTATAGCTGCATAGAGCTCATTAGCAGTATTGCTGTATTCAGCTGTATAGATGTGCTGCCGGTGTATAGCTGTAAACAGCTCTATAGCTGTACAGCTTTATTGCTGTGTACGGCTGTATAGCAGCAGAGCTCAGCTGTTTGGTTGTATAGCTCTATACAGCCGTTTAGCTGTATAGCTTTATGGCTGTATAGCTGTACACAGCTGTATGGCAGTATATATAATAATAATAATAATAATAATAATAATAATAATAATAATAATAATAATAATACTGATTATTATTTTTTTCCGGGAGGTATATATAATCCCTCAGGGTTGAGAAATGTCCGGAGAAAATGATAAATCGTCTGGAACGGCTACAACTTGTCAAGTTCGGGCATGGCAAAAGTGCTACGGAAGGCAATGGCATTGAAACGCTGAATTGCTATAGCTAGGCGCTGAAAGAGGCAACAAGTTTCTTTTTTTTATCTCCGGAAGTTTGAGTAAGACAGCGCCCCAAGTACGTAATAAGATGCAATCCAATGCTCTTAATGGGGCCAAGAGTCTCAAATGCCAGTGGTATGAAGTGGTACATTGAAAGGAGTTGACCGTGCTTCGCATTTTTTCTGGAGGCCGCCAGCTCTGTGGCTGCCCCGGCGTTTGCAGCAGATACCTGTAAGTTAGAAGCAGCCACAGTGTCAATCACTGTAATATCCCAGATTAGACTGCGACCATTACGCCAAGGGATTAGGGTGAGACCATCAGGTCTCTTGCCATCCGTTCTGGAAAGTCCGGGTCGTTCTTTGATGGCTGGGAAGCCCGCGCGTATGAGGCTCCAACAAATGAGTTCATTAAGGACGGCATGTCGGGATACGGCCGGGTCCAAGACCGCAAGAGAGTCCATGCAAGCCATCTGCCGTCACTAGTGTTCCGCCAGGACAGTCATGCGGCTCACATATGTTGGCTCCAAGGCGAAGGCCGACGGCTATTCTTACAGCCTCGTCATCCAGTCGCAAGCCACAGGTTGTCATCGGAAGGGCTAAAAGCCAGTCGCCGGCGTGTGGTGCAGAAACTGCTTTCAAATGTGCTTGTTGGTAGGCGTCGGTATATGAAGCGTTTAGTGTGGCTAGTCTCTTTGAATAAATGGCTTGTCCCAGTAAGACTGTTTGTGGGTAAGGTTACTGTCTGGGTGCAACATTTGACTTTCGGTGCACCAACGCTGTACCATAGCTTCTAAATCACTGTCAGAGTTGACCTGCACATTGCCCAGCATGGAGGACTGAAGAGCGTGGGCTGCTGGCAGCTGAAGCCAAAAAGGCAGGAAGCGCAAGCGAGGCCACCCGACGAATCCCCAACCCTCCAGCCTTAACAGGAAGAGAAGCCTGGAGCCACTGATTGTCAGATAATGGTAGATTCAGAATTGAACAAAGACCCTCACGCACGAGAGAGTCATATCTATCCAAAAGAGGGTGATCAATACTTGGGCTGCAGCGAAGCGTGTGCAAAAGTTTTGGAGAACTGAGTGAACTTCTGAGAAGGATGAGAGCATCGTGTTTGGCGATGTTTTCTAATCTGGCAATTGCTAAAGAAAGTTCCGCACAGCGGAATTCAAGTCAAACCGATAGAGCTTCTGAAGAAAACACAGGAGGGCCTAGCAAGATGGCCATATCAGGCTTCGCTGTTAAAAACTCATTGAGGTATTCACTCGTTATCAAAGGGGAGGAGTTCGACATAATCTCGCATTTGGATCGATTAAGTCGCAGCCCTAGCAAACTATATTCTTGATCAATGGTTGCAACATCCTTGGCCACAGCGGGTGCGTCTCTCCCCAGAGTAAGGTCATCTAAGTATCCCAGAACTAGCGGTGACGTTAGGTTCTGCAAGATTGGCTGCAGTGGAGGGCAGAAGAGGAGCGGAACTAGCGGATCACCCTGTTGTGGGCCGACCTGAGATAGTAGGGTAAACTGGCCAAAACGAAGCTCTGAAGCCTCTAATTCTGGGAAGATACAACACACTGCGGAGAGCATGCGGTCTCTATATAGACAGTTGAAAGCATTTGAGAAGTCAAGTTGACTAATATGGACCCTGTTTGCTTTCTGTCTTAAAAAACGCCTAGCCGCATGTACAGCTGCCTCGCTCCCACCGGGCACGCCAACTCCGACCTGCCTGGGCGAAAGGTATGCGGCAGACCTTGGAACAGCAAATGTGTTTGTGCTTTTGGAAGTGAGTCTACGCCAGTAATACCCAATTACTATCGGGCGCAGACCTCCGGATTTTTTACGCAGGGCGAAGTGTGTGCCGCCAAAGAGAATGGGCCAGACCTGATCAGGGCAAACATCTGCAAGAAGCAGACTGATCAACCCCGTGATGGCCGAAACAAGTTCGGGTCCAGTCTCAGAGCAATTTGCCAGGTCAACTATATGCTGGGGTCGAAGACCATATGGCCCCCAGGAAGAGCCCGCTGGAAAAGAACGGATGCGGCGCAACACGTCTTCTTCGGTAGTTTAAAAGGGTGGCACTGTGAATGGAATGGAATGGTAGGGTGATCAGGGGGTGGCTCAGGATGCTTGAGGCGCAGCTCCTCAAAGATCTCAAGGTTTGCGACTACTGGTTTGTCGTTAGAGCAGAGGATTCTTACTGCAGCCTTGATGTTTCCTTCTTCCAACTTAGATGTTACTGCTACAGCTATTGTTTGATTGCCAACACCTGAACTGGATCTGCTATCGGAAGTATATTAGGGCTCTGAGCAAAAATTTCAACACTCCTTAGAGGGAAGGTGTTAAAAAAAATCCTCAACTCTCCTCTTAACCGTTGATGTCAGACTGTGGCGTCTACCCCTCTTACTGGTTATTTTTATTATTATATAATATAATAATATTATGCAACTAGGCATTGATATAGATTTAGATTACAATAATAATTAATAATTTTAAAAATAATAACATTAATAATAATTATTATTTTTGATTAGTTTTAATAATTATTTTTGTACCTGGAAGAAATTGTCAAATGAGGTTATACAACTTCTAGTTTATTTTAATGAATTATTTGAACACTTAGAGCTAAATCCGCCACCGTTCTGGTTCAACGGCAAACGCTGCGATGTCCCATCACAAGCTCCATCTGCTGACTTTTGGTTCGTTTGCTGCTGTTGTCTGCAGTTTAGCCAATGAAAGAGATATGCATTAAATTTTGCTGTCGTTTGGTAGTTTCTTTTTTCTTTCAATCACTTCTTGGTTAAATTTCGGAACTTTTATGAAGCGCATTTTAGGCACCCCTCAAAAGAGCCGTAACCTGCCTAAGAGTTTTAAACAAATGGGTCTTCACCGGCGAAGAGAATGTTGCTTGGCGCGAACTAATGGGAATATTACGAATGTTCTTGGGAAGGCTGTTCCATAAAGTAGGGTCTATGCAAGGCAGAGCACGATGTTGTCGAGCAGATGTGTAGTAGCGCGGTATCTAGTTCTCCAGGAGTAGCCGAGCGAAGCGAACGACGACCCGGGTGGGCACCAACAGCTCTCGTATACACTGCAGAGCGGATCCAACAAGACAATACCTACCAAAGAGCAGGACCTTAAATTCTGTCTGCAGTAGGAAGCCAATTAAATGTAGCTCTCATATATTCCGTGAATCTGAGAGAATGTAGGAAAGTTGGCCACTAGTCGGACAGCACAGTTCACAACAGACTGGAGCTGATAGATACGAAAATGTGGCAATCCCGCAAGAACACAGTTACAGTTATTCAGTTACGTCAGGACGAAGGAATGGAGTACAGCTGTAGCAGAGCTGAGCGATAAATTTCGGCGTATCGAACGAATGTGTCGAAGCTATTAGTGACATGACCTGCAAGCGGAGCATATTCACATAGTCGGCCATTGTCAGATCACCATCCACGAGCACTCCCAAATCACGTACAAGTTGATGGGAGAACCAGTCCGGAGATATCGATAGGAGCTCAGGATGTTTGCCCTTGACAAACAACTACAAAGTTGTTCCCCTTCTTTCCTTTACTTCTGTACAACTCATCCTATTCTGAATGAAGCTAAACATTGCATAGGTTAGTGCAGAGAAAGCCTCTGGTTAGTTTCTCTTGAAGCTTCGTTCTAAAACTTTCCAACAATTAACTACAATTATAATTGCAGATAATAAGGTCGAGAAATTCACATTCCTGTCTAAACAAAGAGTAGGAACACGTTTTGTAATTAAATGTCGAACGAGGAGTTGGCTTAATTGTGCAATGTTGCTCTTCGACAATTAAGCGAACACACTAGGCCGGCCAATAGTATGTCAATGTCAGAGGAGGATGTGACCTGATTTTATAAACCCTTGTTGCTTTTTGAACATTTGGCGAACAAATTGAAAACTAAGCTAACTAGCAAGCACATACTTCTATTGTAAGCTCATGCAAGTGATCAAGTTAGCGTGATTTGCTACAACTTATGTCGAGACCCGCCTATTCAGCTACCTTTCAAGGCATATTTCAGAGCACGGGTTTTTAACGAATGAATTAGGTTACTGCGAAGAGCACGGCGCTTCTTGAATGGAAGTAGGATGTCGTGTAATTGTCACGATACATACGGAAGTACAGAACAATTATTTGCATGAGCTCTGGCTAACTATGCAGATTGACGTTTATGTCGGCTCAACTGATCAGACAACAGTTTTTTAAAGTTAGATTTAGTTGTCTTTACACTAGTTTTAGTTTTATCTGAAAATATTGGAATCGCACAAAAGAACACAGCAGACATCATGAAACCTATGCTGCTGCATTACTTAACAGGTATTCATCTGCTGAATATCGTTTTTTCCCCATTTTTTTCATTAAAGTCTAGTTTATTATTATCATTGCCATTATCGTAAAGAAATGAGATTATAATAGGCAGTCTGTTATCAACGGTTTTTAAAATGGATGCTTATATTTCTTCGTCTGTCTGTCACTTTTTACCGTGGTCAACCATTAGTGCGAATAGTTTTTTAATTGTTAAACAAGTCCACTAAGATAGAGAGGGGGCCTACGGTGGATAACCCAACATAAAGGTAAGCCTTCGGTCGACAACGAAATAAGACAAGAGGCTGGGCATAACGCACAGATGCAGGAAAAGAATTCACGAACTTTGATCTAGCGACTGAAAAGCTCGCTTACCAAAAACCACTTCTAGTTTCAGGCACAGGAAGAAAAAAACATTCAGAGGACCTGCCTGCATAATGATGAGTTCGAGAAATGAGAACCGATTACAAGTATCGTATCGTAGTTGTCAGAGTTGAATGTTTTGTAAAATATAAGCCCCAATTTAAAAGAAATTCTTTACTGAACAGGAAGCGAATGCAAACATTTAAGTATAGAGGTTTTATGCTCTTATTATGATGTAACAGTTTTGGCTCTAGCCAAAGAGTTCTGAACTATGAAGTTTTTGTATGTTTGACTTTGTGATACTGGTAAGAAGCGAGTTACAGTAATCAAGGCGACTGGGAACGAATGCGTTTGCTAAAGGTATCCTTGGAAATAGGGACATAACGCCGAATTCTGCTTATGTCATGAATATGCATGTTCGATGACTTACAACAGCCAGTTACATAGCTGGTGAAAGGTATAGTTGAAACAAAATTAACGCCCAATATACAAGCAGCATCAACAAACTCAACAAGTGAGTCATCTAGCTTTAAAGAGTTAAGCCATTCGAACTTCTTCAGTTGCTGTGGAATGCCCAGTTGCAGAAATTCAGTTTTCGATATGTTAAGGAGTTTTTTCCGCCACCCAAGCCTGCACCTTCTTAAAGGACGTGGATAACAGCTGCACAGATGAATGACAAGATAAACTGTCAAAAGAAATGTACATTTGGGTATCATCAGGATAGAAGTGATATCCTAGTGAATGATTGTCTTGTAGTACCTAATGGTATAGTGTACTGTATAGTAGAAAAACAGGACCAAGCACAGAACCCTGTGGAACACCGCATGTCAACAAAGCACTAGACGAATAATTACCATTTATATATAAGCTACAGCTTGAGCGCGTGGACTAAGATAAGTCGCAAACCAGTTCAGGGCAGGACCAGAAACCCAAACCAATGCTGGAGACGATGATACAACAAGAGAGAATGATCCACCATATCAAAAGCAGCAGACAAGTAAAGAGTAATAAGTGCTTTCCACCTACCCTTATTGATAGAGCACATGATGTCCTTATGAACTGCAAGAATGCGGATTCTGTTGAATGAAACTTACGGTATTCAGAGTGAGTTGATAGATAGATGAGTTTGCATACGATTCATAACCATTCGTTTTAAAATTTTAAATACCAAATTCAAAGCTGAGTTGGGTCTGTTCTTGGCCGGCTCAATAGTGTAAAGTGAAGGTTTCTTTAACAAAGGATGAACCATGGCATCAGCAAAAACAGATGGGAAGGAACCTTAGTGTAATGAGAAATTCATAATTAATGCGATGGTTGGACCAAGAACATCGGAGCATTCCTTTAACAGAGATACAGGAATGGAATCAAGGAGACAACTTTTGTTCAGTGTGCGAACATCTGCAAGAGTTGTAACCTGAAAGGAATCTAAGACACGAGGTGAGGAATTAGAATGAAGAAATTTGTCTAATGCAGCTAAGCGTACAAATTTCAGCCTTTTACCAGAAGTAAGTAATTAAAGGTCCCGTCCCCATTGTAGGACTTACGGGAGGCGTTCATTTACTTTTTCTTAAACTCTTAAGTCAACAATCATAACGTCCTCGACGGAGAGCCAGCACATCGCTGGACTTCCTGTTTACTACTGTGCTAGCACAGATAAAAATTCTACTGCCTGGTGACAGAGGCACGTGTGCTCAGGCAACTTGCACCGGGTCGGGACAAAGAAGGCTCAAACCCGCATTGATGAATTACAGGTCCACTAACTGACGGATTAGACTACGGCGTGCCACTGAGGCAGTCGGTGTAAGAAAAAGCGCGACTTCAGATAAGACGAGAATAGGCCAACTTCTTTGGTAGTTTCATACAAAATAATTTGGATTTTCAATGGAAGGCTATTTCTGGAGGACGGTTGAATGCACAAGAACCACATTGATCGTAAATGCTATCGTTAACTTTGTCTATTTTAGCGTCTTAAAAGCTTAGTGGAGGGACCCGTTTTATTCACGACGCCTAAAAGCAAAAGTTAAAAGCAAAATCAATGAGGCAGGTAAGGGCAGGTTGAATTTCAAGTCCAAATTCAAATGTCAGGCAGAAAAATAGACAGACGAAGGCTATTTGGAATAGGAGCGGCGAAGAAGAGGATTCGTGGCTGGATTTTTTAGCGTATTGTTTTCATTTAGAATTAAAGATAAAAAGGAGCAAATATGGTGAGCTGGCAGCATCGGTCAAATATTTTGTTTATTCCAGAGGTGCAGCAGCTGCAGCTAGCAAGCTATTACCGAATTTCGAAGATGAGGTGACAGGAGGGCGGAGAAGTTTCAGGACCAATGAGGCGCGGGTTGAGGGCGTGTTTGAATTGTAATAAATGACGAAGACACGACGGGTAAAAGAATTTTAAATTGTAAGTAATTGAATGGCTATTAGATTCTATTCGTTCGGGTCTTTCAAACCAGTGAAGAGTTATTAGAACATGAATTGTTAGTAGTTTCATCATTCACTCTTAAACTGCAAAGGTTTCATTACGAATTTTTTAAACTTCGTAATATTAATCTTCGGACTGAAGTCGATTAGAGTCACGTTTGTTTCTATTAGATTAAGTATGATTAAGTCAGATAACAAAATAATGGCATTCCATCTAATAAGCAGAAGTGAAATTAATTAAATTGGATTCTTAAGCATCGGGCTGAGGACTATCGAGTAGAGAGAGGACTGGGAGCTGATCACACGTTCCAGGGAAGTCAGTTCCTTATTGAGTTTGCCATGCCAAAGAATCAGTGCGAATGAAGCAGACGACACTGACCTCAGCTTATGAGACATGGCTGCTCGAGTTTGTGACCTCATTTGATGATTCGATATCTTGCTAATGTTCGACTGACATCAAGCAAAATCTGGATGACATCCCGATAAGAATAAAAGTGGCATCCCGGACAATTTTTTCTTCTACCCAAAGCTGAAGCAAGTACAGGAGACATCATATTAATTCAAGCCCAAATTTGTTTTCGATGAAATGACTTCGAGTTTTCCTTATATGCCTCTTCTTTAGCGCTTGTAGATGATGAATCAGATTTAGGCTGTTATTAGTACAACCTGGCATGCCGATCTTCTTCGTTGTCTGATGTCTGTCTCGAAGAGTTCTATAGCTCGCCGTTTGTATGTACTGTATGTGAGTATGCGTATGTAAGAACGTATGTACGTACGTAGGCCTACGTACGTATGTAATTATGCATATATATGTATGAATATATGAATGTATGCACCTATGTACGTACGTATGTGTATATGTATGTAATTGTATGCATGTTTACAAGTGTAATTAACAATGACCTCTTTATAAAGTTCAGAAGTGCACATCTGTTCAATAATTCTCTCGTGTTCGGACTGCTGCTGTAACTGACTTGGCGTTCTGCTGTTATTTATATGATGTTGTTGTGGAGTGTCAGTTTTGTGACGATTTGTTTCCTGTTCGTGATTGACGCAGGACACAGAAATAATTATACATGAAACTAAGCGGAAAATTAAGAGCAGAAATTCTTTTGTGTTAGTGTTGCAGACTTGTTGAATAGTTTGGATGATGATACTGTAACATTGGACACCATTGCAGCCTTTAAGAAGCTGGAAAGGATTGGCTAATAAACATTCCTGGTTAATTTTCAATGACTGAAACACAGACTACTTGTCTTCTGAACACACTGAAAAACCCTTGTTACGTCGTCTTGTATTTACCAGATATCATAAAAAAGATCAACGCTGGCTGATTTTAGAAAAGAAAACTAATGAATCTTAGTATACAAATTTTACTATTCATACTACCAGCCCAGCAAATAGAATATTCGCGCAGTAGAAGTAAATTTCGTAATGATATTATGTATTTCTTTGGGTTCTGCCACGCAAGCGTTGCGTCGCTTTAACGTGCAAACACTCATGATAATAAAAACTTGGCAAGTGTTAGGCTACTTAAGAACTCCTTACTTTTAACGCGGGTTGAAAAAGTCAATTTCGCTAACTATTGAACACAAACATTTTTAGACGTTAGCCTCTAACATGATATATAAAAATACAAGCAATTTCATGGACATTCGGAGAACATAATTAAGAGAGAGCATAACCGCCGTCATGTTTTTGAACTGGCATGTATCCAGGTGATATATTCATAGTTTCATCATGTTGCTAATGAAAATAAGCGACTATTTCTGCGATTAACATCCGGCTGTTCCCCAAGAGTTCTACTTAGAGCGGCTGATGACGTACTGCTTTATATTACATTACATTTCATTACATTACATAAGATTACGTCGTATTACATCTGTGATCTTGCAAAATGCACAAATGAAAAGTAGCGGATTATTTCAGAACATAACAGCTCAGCATAATATATAAAGATAATATATATAAACATAATATATACAGAGAAACTTCCAATGTGACTGTCCACTCTATGACAGCTAAATCAATTGCGGTGTATAAAGTATAGATATTAGTATGCCATTTATCACATGAATAAGTGACGAACGATTGTATGCAACGGCGAACAAAATGGCCATGAAGTCTTGTTGCACAAAATGATCCGCATTCACTCAGAGTCGCGATACTGTTTTTTAACTATGGTTGACTTTTTCCGCACCTTAAAATTTAAAACTAAAATTTGTTTAAGCTATTAGAATTTGGCTTACATATTTGAGCAGAGCGTTCAGAACAAGCTATTAGTATACTCTATAGGTGAGCGGATTGTTTCAGCCTTGTCTTTCCAAAAACACTCATAGGTTTCAAATCTTAGTGAGTCGCGTAAAATACACAAATTGCTATTAAGTATTAAAGCACAGAGAAAACAATGCACTAGTTGTAAGGTTTTCGCCGAAAGCGACCATTTTAGGGGCGAAAACGCATTTTTGTGTCGTTCATTGTCTGATATCATTCCCGAAAGTTTGGAATCTCCAGTGGTGGGTTTTCACTAGTTAATTTTCAGTCCAAGAAATTTTTTTATTCTTTTTGACAATCTTTCTTTCGCCACAGTCTTCAATAAAGCATTTTTATTTCTTGTTAGTTTGGTTCTGTGAACCCCGACATAGATTTCATGTAAATTTGCAATAAGAGAGCGGTATAAGGATAAGTGAATGTGCTGCGTTTCTCTTGGAAAACAATCTTTTGTTTTGTAGGAATTGCCTGCCTTTTTCTGTATAATGCAGTTGATGGCAACGTCACAGGCTGTAAGCCGCGGAATCTGACGACAACAGTAGATAATACTATGCGCTTGTACATTGATGGAGTCGAGATGACCAATCTAACAAATGCGTATCACTGGGAGCACGCAGATACAGTCGAGCTGCCACAGTAATTGGCATTGAAGGAAGGGACAAGGGGGCAATTGGTGGTATTCTGGCTTCGACGGACGATGGTTACATTTTAACAAACTCTTCATGGAAATGTACGAACAGAAACTTTACTGATTGGGAGTCGACTGGCTTCGACGACTCGGATTGGCCTCCGGCTTTTGAGACTTTGAAACATACAACTCTTCCGTACAAACTTGTTCCTGGAATCCGAAAAGACGCTTTCTGGATATGGACGACAGCGTATAAATACGAAGACCAAATGGTCTACTGCAGAAAGACTCTAGGTATGACTTAGCAATGCATTTGCTATGAGCCACTTACACCCATAATAAGCCTAATGCATCATCATTTATTTCTTTACTGATCTGAAGCACTTATTACGTACGCATAGACATTAAATCTGATTCCAAGGTGTGTACAAAAGTTCAATAACGACCAAGATGGAGTCTTGCAAGTAAAGTCTGTCGAGTAATTTAAGTGACGATTGTGAGCTGGCGAGTCGGGTCTTCTGTGGTAGACGATTCCAAACGCGAGGAACACATCAGCTGAGAGCTCATGATCCCACAATTGTCCTCAACCTAGGTTCTTCCAACAAACCAGTATCGGAAGAACGCCACAGTCTAGTTGAGCGAGATGATGTCAGCAATATACTAAGATATCATGGAAGGCTGGTATTTTGGCTATGTAGATAAGATGTGCAATCCTGAACTTAACGCGACACTCAACATCAAGTCAGGGAAGCTTACGAAGGAGATCTAATGTATTTGATAACGAAGAACCAGTATCAGAAGAACGTTGCTACACATGAGGGCAAATGAAATTAACAATATATAAAGATATGATGGAAGGCTGGTATTCTGGGTTTTAAGGGTGAAGCATGCAATCTTGAACTTAATACGCCATGCAACAGGATGCCAGTGAAATTCACGAAGGCGTTCGGATACATATGATGAGGAAGAACAAGTAACAACCCTAGAGAGTGAGTTTAGAATCCATTGAGGCTTTTCTTGATCAGAATATTTTATGTCATGTAAAAAACACCTCATTCGCATAATCCAATCGAGAACTAAGAAGTGCACAAGCCACTGTTTCAACAAAATCATCAGTCAGTGGGCAAAATGTCCTGATGTGGTAAAAGCAAGATTTTCAGAATGAAGATTGAAAAAAGGAGAGACCCGAGGACAGAACCCTGAACGACAGGACACAGTATAAGATGGCAATGGGTTTCTAATCAGTTCATTTCTAGGATAAATGTTATTGTAGATGCAAATGAATGCGTCCTTGGTCCCCCAGATAACGAATGTGATTCATCGATGGGAAAATGTATCAACTTTTTGGGAAGTTACAACTGCAGTTGCTACGAAGGTTATGTAAATGCTGGAAGTAAAAGATGCGAAGGTCAGTAAGTTAACTTTTCAAGTTTTGGGACTAAAAGACCAGTGATGCATTTGTTTCAAATTGTAAGAGAATGTACAGAAAGTACCGATAACTCCCTAAATATAGAAATCAGCGTCTAATTCGCTCTAATTCTAAGAACCGAACAAATTTTGCGAAATAAGTTGTCATGTCAATTTGTAATTTATCTTAGAAATTAAATGAAGGCCGAAACCTGACTGGTGTCACAGACTTAGCTCGGTATCTTCCGTATGCTTCTATTAAGTAACAGCTCGTGATCAACGTTAATAATTTAGGGCATAATAATTTAATTAGCTCACTAGCAAGCACACCAGTTTATCACTTTATCAGTGACTGCACTAAGTGCAAAGCCTGGCTAATACATGTTAATTCTTGCCGAATTTTATTGAAGACGTAGATGAATGTGCATTTGGTGATTCCATTAACAAATGCGGATCAGCAACGGGAAACTGCGTTAATTTACCTGGGAGCTACAATTGTTCTTGTCACCAAGGGTACCATACCGTCGACACTCAAGCATGCGAAGGTTAGTGTTGCTTATTAGTTTATTTCAGTGCTAGTGATGGCAGAATGTTTCCAGTGCAACGTTCAGGTCGTTACTGGATGTAACATTATTAACAGATAGAAAATTATTATATATTATATTTAAACGGTTAAAGTGTTAACCTGGTTATATAGCCGTTTTTCAGCAGCATTCTAATTAATCGGCAGTTGCAACGATGTTTGAGCATTAATCGCTTTAGAGAGAACTTCATGTTCTCAGCTAAACTAACAACGTTTCTTCTTCTTCTTCTTTTCTTCTTCTTCCTTCTGGCTGGAATTAATCACTCCTAGGAGAGGGGTCAGCCACGCGAATCCTTCTTTTCCATTTGTTTCTGTCTTCAGTATCTTCTTTCTTTAATCTGAGGAGCTTTAGGTCTTGCTGAATCATGTCTCCCCATCTCTGCTTTTTGTCGTCCACTACTGCGGCGTCCGTAAACCTCAGCTGTCGTAATTCTTTTAATGCAGTTTTCCTCCTCTCTCCTCATCACACGACCGTACCATCTAAACCTGGCTTCTCGTACCTTTTCAGATATACATGCCACTCCCAATTTCTGTCTGATATAAACTAACAACGTTTAGGCTAGCATATTTGTTTTTGTGAGGTTCTTACAAGGCGCTTTATTAATGCCTAGAACCATAGACCCCCCCACACACACACACACTTCAGCCATGTTTTATTGCAGCGGCATTATCATGTCTGAATGATGCTTCAACCCTAGTATATCGTGTGTTGACATCTGGCAAAGAGTTACTCATTAACTGAGCCATTACCTTACATTAATATCTTTACATGCCTTCCCTTACTTTCGTTATTTAATTTGAACACGGGTCTTTAGATATTGACGAATGCCTACTTGGACCACCGGAAAATCAGTGCAACGCCTGTTCTGGAAATTGCATTAACACTAGAGGAAGCTATGAATGTCATTGCTATCAAGGATTCACGAATGTCGGAGATCAACGATGTGAAGGTCATTTGATTTTCTAGTCGAACTATTTCCTCCCTTCATCTTATTCGACTAAATGATGCCTAAATTCTGTATGGCTTTTTAACGAAGTGCATGTTGAAAGCTGTTGAGTGACAAAGTTTTCTTCAGAATGGTCAGGGCTTTTGAAAACCACTGTCCAGTTCACTCCACTCTGTCAGGTCACCGATCTCTTCCTTTGCTAAGCAGCATTAAACCCAAAGATCACAGATCAGCAGTTACGTTTCCTAATAAAGCGACACATATACATTGTCATAAACTTGACCCAGGGTTGGGTCACATTTGTAAAGAGTTGAAAGATAGTTTCTCTGTTCTCATCCCATATGCAGGGGATAAAATTGCTACCATTTTAAAGAGACAAGATGAGAAGGCGAAGGATAAGTAGTTCATTGAAAATTGAGAAAAGATGCCAGTGATATGCTTTTGTAGTTTCAACGGGAAACGATTCAACGACTCTCATAATATTGGGCGTATTCTTCGGAGTTTCCGTTCTTGTCAACATAGTGTTGGTATCTGCATTATTGATTCTTCAGTCAAGAAACAAAACAATCAAAGATAAAGGTAATCGACATTCTGCAAAGGTATATCGTTAGGTAATCTACCATACTGTGCAGAGATACTTGATGAAGAAGAATTATTGTGGACAATTTAAGCTGACGTAAGAGTAGTCTAAACTCTTCTATTCTAAAATATTATCTTCTATAAGAAACTAAGAGGAGAAATCGGTAAATTGACTTCACTTCGAAAATGTAGTAGGTTCGCGTAGTTGCTCTAATTTTATGCTTTAAACTTTATTTCTAAAATACTGAATAATAAAACTTAATTTTGCTAGAATTGCTATTTAAAGCTTTTAAGCTAATTTCTCAGCCAGGCAAGCGCGATGGCATGCTGTACTGAGATATCTCATTGAAAGCACTATTTCGGATTGAAGCTAATGTAAGCGCGACCATAACCGATTACGTCTGCCAAAAATCTTTTGAAGTATTCTTGTATACGTTTACAAAATGGTATATATATATATATTGGCCTGCGAATGACACTTCTTTATGGCTGTAGGTCAAAGTGGCAGAGGAACGAACATATACCAGAATGACATTGCTCTGGATGATGAGCAAAGCGTTTTCAGAAGTTCACCTGGTGCTGGAGAGGCTTATGAGAAGCTGAACTCAAAGATTTTATGCCGTAAACAACATGACGATTACGAACAAATTGAGATTAAATGACTCGTCGTTTTCTTCTGAAGAAAGAAAAACATTTATTCGGCCATTGACATGGACAATTATCTGATTATCGGACATATTTCACTTTATCTACAATGCATGCATGTGCAGTCAGCGTCTGATATGAATTCCGCCTATAAAGAACTGAACACATAGTTATATGTGTGCTTTAGGCGTAGGGCATACATGTTGAATTTAAAGCAATTGAAGCCTCTGATGCAAATCAAAATTAAGGAAATATCAAATAATCGCTGAAGCTCATGTTCCTTTGTTTAGGAAAAATTAGAAGAGGCTAATAGAGATCTAATTTTAATGAAGGTAATTATTCAGTCTTCCTGCAAAATTTGAAGATAATTTGAAGAATATAAATAAACCCAGGAGTTGAGATTTGATGCCCCAATGCAAGCTTTAGGGCCTTGCGTTTTGCTAGAACTAGGGGATAACTGAAGGTATGCATTTGAAAGAACTGATGTTCAGCATTTGACTTCAAAGGCAATTTTTGCGTAAGTGACTGGAGGTTTCCAGGGGTTTCATACTGAGTCCCACGGCGTTACATTTTCGGTGGTTCACTGAAGGCGAAACAGACAGTTCGAATCGAAATCAACAGGACCAGAAAAATGCAGAGACGGCCGAGGTCGATCGAATTCCCGACCGTTATTTGTAAATCTAGAGAGCTGTAGCTGTACTCATGAAGTAGGAAGAAGTCGTTGTTAAGCTTTTATCCCGTAATAAATGGTTACTGCCCGTTGTCGAAATGCTGCTGCTATTTCTATCGTGCCGATATCTAATGTACAAAGCATCAACCGATGGAGCCCCAAAACCAAATCGCAATCAGATCAATATCCACTATGACAGACAGGCAGCCTTATAAGGTGGATAAGCAAATGGTTCCAAAATCTAGGTCTAGCAACCCAGTTCACAAGAACAGTTTTAGGCTTAAGTATGATCAGGGAAAGGCAATCGCACGATCTTATTGAAAAACGATAAGTGTGCGGAATGAGGACTGCTTTTAAGTATTGTAGCTGGCTAGAGTTCCTTGTTTTATATAAGCCCCATTTTGAATCATATCCCATCCTGAAAAGGAAGCTGTCAGCGTAACGCCGGTGGCCATCGTTAACAACTTTCTTCCCAAGACTGCAGTTTGACCAACGCAATATCGCGTCTTAAGAAACATTTCTTTGCATTGGAGATTAATAATAGAAGTGTAAGATGGTTAATCGGCCGGCACCGATTGATTCTCTTGGGGACACTAGCCTTATATATATATGAGACGTTCAGGTTATTATAAAATTATAGTTTAATGAGCAATGAACTTACATTTCATACATACAAGATTAGCGTCTTACAGCATCGTCATAGTTTCACTTAATCTAACCTAACTCCTAATCGGAATATGATTAACTAGAATATACATAACCTTATCTTTTGTCTTCGTCCGTTCGTTCCGTCCTTCCCCTCTTCTCCGGTTGTCATGGTCGACCAACCTTCCCGTCCGACTGCGAGCTTCCTTCTGACTGCTTCTGCTCACTGCGCAGCTAATTTCTATCCTCGGTCTCTCTGCTGACCTGCTGACCAGACTTCAGCTCCTACGTGGCCTTTCCCCGACCGTCTCATCCCGAATTAGGCAATATCGCGTCTTAAGAAACATTTCTTTGCATTGGAGATTAATAATAGAAGTATAAGTCTTAAATGATGATGGTTGAAATAATATAACTCCCAGCAGGAATCTGTGTCAAGTGGCTCACTGTTCGGAAATACCACCCAAGCATATGGGTTGCAGACCGGCTGGTTCAACGATAAATATGGTCAACCGATGTCACTGGGCGTGAGTGCATCAGGCAGGTGATCATTATAAGGTAAAAAGTAGTGGCGCTTAATATTTAATATTCTGAATATGTCATTTTTTATATAGCCGAAAAGTCTGAAACTTTTGAGAGAGTCTGTTTTCGTGGCTTGACTCTTAAAATAAACATACAAGTGTGTATATATAATCTAATTATATACACTCAATAACAAACCAACACGCATACATACATATTCAACTAACTTACTAATACCTGCACTTAGTAGACAAAGACTAACGGAAACAAAGGGCTTCTCTTCGTCATCTTCCTCCAATTCTGTCACGGCCTCACTTCTCCAGACCATGGACCATTCAACAAAATTCTTCGATTTCCCCGAATATTTCTCTAGCTCTCTCTGTCACCCAGCGACCGAAATAAGACCATGTGCACAGATTACTTCCTGATTACGCCGTGCACAGCAGCCCATCCTCCATTCTCTGAGGCAACGAAGGTATGCATACTGCCCAACGGGTAAGGTTTTAAACTATAGCGCATGTTTTTACTGTTATTTAATAAAAAAATTATATTATCATATTGCGGTTACGTTTCAAATGAAATGCAGTGATGTTCTGTGTAATTGATGAAATTCGATCAAATGCTATTCTAACGCCGCCTACGAACGAGTCTCTGACTGACGATAAGCGTAAACGTTTTTTGGGTTTTTTCATCGTGAACAAAAACGAAACCTTTACTCATGGAGGAAATCCTAAAATCACAAACACTACTCCGAAAAGATTCGTTTTAACGTAAGGAAACTTCCGGAATCTCAGAATCGCATTACCTGGAATTACAACGAAATAATGAAATTCCTGGCTTAGCTTTAGTTCCATTCATCAGTATTATGACTATTTAGCATCTTGACAAAAGCGAAAACTGATAAAAAGTCTTTAATGCTTGTGTGTCGTTATTGTCAAAGCAGATTTATTTAATGCAACTTAATGGCAGAATGTCTCTGACCGTCATTGGAAAATACTTAAAATCCGCGGTCAATCCGTATGTCCAGGCTTCAGTCAACCTTTACCGAAATATACTAAATTTAATTCAACATCGACGACTAGTCATTGACTTAACCGCATACACGTGTCTAAGAATTTCCACAGCGCTTTTAAAGAAATTGCCATTGTCTGTCTCTTCTTTGGGTCCATAGGCTCACTGCCCGTTGGCGTCGATCGCTTCACTGTAGATTTCCACTGTCCTCTGTCCTGTGCCAACAGACTCAGCTTGTGCACGTCCCTCTCGCTCCAGTCTCTGACGTCATCCAGCCATTCTCTGTTCGGTTTACCTCTGACCCCTCCTCCATTCATCATTTCAAAAACAACTTATTTCATCACCTTGGTGTTTCTGTCTAGCCCTATATTAATTGTGTTAAAGTTTTAATACGACAACATAATCATCTGTAGTCGAATTACAAAAGGAAAGGTCGAGAAACTCCTCTCGCAGGTAGTGTGGCCGCCTCTTCTATAATGGTTCTTACCTTACCCTACATCATCTTACGTCACTTTACCTATCGTACCATGCACTACCTGCAAAATCCTCATCTTATTTATCTTTACGTTGCTTCACCTTACCTCAAACTTACATATATGAAGGCAGACAGAAAATCAGGAACAAGCTGATATCCTAATCTTAGCAAAGTCAAGGCCTATATAGTGTCAATTTTTATTATGTAAAATAGATGTGATCTAGGTGTGTCAACCCATGACGCTCTTCAAATATTAGCGAACAAATTAAAACTAAGCAAACAAGCGCATCCTTCAATTGTTGGCTTACGTTTGTGTTCACTTGAGCGTGATTTATATCAAAAGCATTCACATGCATATTCGAGCACCTTACAAGCCATATTTCAGATCACGGCATTTATTAGGCCTACTAAGAAACAGGTTTCTAAGTTAGAGCACAATTTTTATCAGGAGGAAAATGAATTATTGAGAAAATTATACGACACAGATACGGAAGTACGAGCTCTGATAAATACGCAAACTGACATTTAGAGCGGCTTAACTGATATGACAAATGATACAGAAGTGCTGTGAAGTTAGATTGAGTTGTTTTTACACTAGTTTTAGTTTAAGCGGAAAATATTGAAATCGCACAACAGAACACAGCAAACGTCATGAAACTTATGCTGCTGCATTTCATAACGGGTAATCGTCGGTTAAAATCTCGTTTTTCCTTTTATTGTAAAAGTTTAGTTTACTAAATGTTCGACTAGGATTACAGTGAAAGGGTTTTAGCAGCAGAAAACGTCTTCATTCCTCTTGAAAATAATAAGTTTTACATTTACAGCATCTTGTATAGATTCATATACAAATACAGATACAACTCTATTTGATATTGCCCTCCTCCAAAAGTCAGAAGTGTACACACGACCATACGACATCGCTTTGATTGTTCCGAGCAATTGTGCGTAAAAGACTGGCTCAATTTTCCTATACAGTAACCTCTCCCGTTTCAAGCCGAACGATATGGCCAATCCTAAGGAGGTTACCTAAAAGCTAAGTTGTGGGATCCATCATATTCACAAAAGCAAAATCGGTGAGGCAGGTAAGATCAGGTTGAGTTCCCATTCAAATTCACAAGTGAGGTAGAGAGATAGGCATATGGCTACGCGGGTGGTATTTGGAACTGGATCTGCGGAGAGGAGGATTCATAATTGGATTTTGTAAAGTACAGAATTTGAAAATGAGATGACAGAAAGGTGAAGTTCCGATAATGAGAGGGTTGAGCGAAGTGTTTGTAATAAATGGCGAGAATGGTGGATTGGAAGTTAGTGAAAGGTTTTCTGTTCTATTCGTTTGGGTGTTTAAAGCCAATGAAGATTTATGAGAACAAGAACTATGTGGTGATGTTTAGGGTTTTCATCAGTCACTGTTACACTGCGAAGGTTCCATTATGAGTTACAACTTCAATCTCGCCTCACAATAAATGTCTTCGATTTTGAGTCCATTAGCCGCATGTTAGTTTCTGTTAGATTAGAATGATCGGATTAGATCAAAATAGCTGATATTATATATTATAAGGGCAGAATTGAAAAAATAACTATTATTAATTTTCGGGCTGAGGACTATCGAGATGAGGACTGGAAGCGGATCGAAATGCTCCTGTGAAGTCAGTTCCTTTATGAGTTTGCCAAACCATTATGAGACTAAAGCAGAGAACTCTGACCTCGGCTTACGGGACATGGTTGTTGCTCGATGTTGTGACCTCAGTCGATGAACGAGATCATGTAGATGTTCAAGGAACTGATAACATGTCAAAGATTGGCCGGTGATCCGCAACAAAGTCTCCCCCTCTAAAAGTCTCCCCCGGCGGATCTATTTCGAAACAGACTCTCCCCCGGCGAGTATGTTCTAGAATAAATTCTTTCCCCCGGAGACTATATTCTAAAACAAAGTCTCCGGGAGGGAGAAATTATTTCATCCCCCTTCGAAATAAATTCTCCCCCGGGGAGACTTTATTCTTATACTATTTGCAGTCACATCTCTGTTTAAACTAGTTTGTTAAAGCTTAAAAATAAAATGCAGTAAAACAAAATATATCAAAAGTCAAGTGATAATGTTTGCAGATTATAGTTCCTGATCTAGAATGTTCACAGTCATCTCCTTTTTGGCGCCCTCGTTTTCGAATTGGCTCATTTGGAAACTCTGCTACTTCCTGTTTTTCATGGCAACGCGCTAGATGTGTATGCATTGCTGTGATATTATATGAAGCAACCAAGTTTTTTGAACCAAGTGCCCATTGGAAAGAAAATGCTGCAGCATACACTCCTTTATCAGACATATTTAGTTTACGTTGGCAGAGGATAATGTTGTCTTTTAGAATGCCACTGCTAGTAAGATGCGAGGAATACAACTGGCGCATCTGACGTTTTACGTTATTAGAAATTCCGCCAGGCAGGGAGTCAGCATACAACACGTCATTGGCGATGCATGCTGTTAACACCCAGTGATCTGTGTCATGAATGATTTGGATTCCTTCCCCAATTATTGGTCGAAATCCACTGTCGACTTGGGACAACAACATAGTCTGGCTTCCCATCTCGTCACTCAAATGTTGACTGATTAGTCGGTAGACGGCATCCATCACCTTGTCGTTTAACCACTCGCCAGAAAGTAGACTGTATCGGTCCAGCTTATGCAAATTGAACTCCTTAACCCACGATGCTGTTGTAGCAGCTGGGAAGTCATCCAACAGAACGAGTTTCTTATCAGTTTCAAAGTTTGCGGTCATTTTTCTTTTCTTTGAAAGCAGGGCTTTCTCTCCTGTTGATGGCCATTTAACAAAGTGGAGGGTGATCTCCCATCTCTTTTATCTGAATTACGAGACTTGATCGATGTCCTTTCTTCAAACCATCTTTTAAAATTAACAGCACTGGCTACTTGTTTTATCATCTTCTGTCCTTATTTAAAGAATCACAGTGAAGCCAGAGCTAACTGGTATCAGGAAGCCAGTACCAATGAATGGGAAAGTGGATTATCTATAAAAGATTTATTCCGATGTCAGGGCTATCTGGATTCACGTTATGTAATTAATATGCATTGACTCTGAAAGAAGATTAATTAGTTACAGTCATTTACGGTCTAATTCTTTATAGTAAACAAAGGCCTTTACTTAATTATGCAAAGAAGTACTTAACCTCTCCGCATCGTTCCGATACCGCGAACGCTCAATATCTTAGTGGTGTTATTATATGTAAACTGGACAAATGCTATAAAGCATTTTTCATATTCAGATGAATGAACACAACATTACAGAAGCCATTTTTTTAATACTGTATATATTAAATCTGATTTGAAATGAATCGAAAATCGGGGGGCATTTTTAAATGGAGGCGAGTTTGTATTGTAGATGGGGGAGATTCCATTTCAATGGTGGAGACTTTGTTCCGAAACAGAGTCTCCGGGGAGACATTATTCCAGCCCGGGGGAGACTGTTTGGGGGAGACTTTATTTCATGACACCGGCACTTCGCTGAAAACAAAACTGGCATTAAGAAACAAGTCAGGGACACATGACGTTATCGTGGTCTCATTTTGATTGCGAAAAGGTGACTTTACCAGAGGTTTTCTTATCTTCGTTCGACTTTTCTTTAGCGCTCTTAGTAATTTTAGGCGTTATGAATCAGATTCAGGCTGTTCAAAGTACAACCTCACATGCACAGAATTCCGTCTCTTCTGCCGATCTTCTTTGTCGTCTCATGTCTGTTTCTAAGAGTTGCATGGCTCGCTATTTGCAAAGGGTGTGCAATATGTCAATAGAGCCAATCCACCCTTTACGCCCCTTCTGCATATAAGAATTAAGGAAAGTCATGTCTTCTGGTATAGTGATGAGCATAATGGGATTATGTTATATCCTGACATAATGTTATTTAGAGTAGTCAGTAGCCTATGTAAAATTTACCGAAGTCAGTGGCACCACTTTTACATTATACGGCCCCATTATGTGATAATACAGAACAAATTGAACTCAGACAGCCACAGCTAAATATTGTGCAGATGAAAATTTTTTGGTACAGTGTCCCATAAATGGAACTATATTGGAGGGGTGAGAGAATTAGACTTTCGACTCTCATTTTTAAGGGCCACTCTAACACGTATTTATGTATTTATGAATGTGTATAGCTATGCATTTATATTAGTATTTATGTACGTATATATATATGTGTAAATATAGGTATGTCTGTATGTGAATGTGTACATAAGGATGTATGTATGAAAAAAATGTGTATATGTATGTCAGAATATCTATGTGAGATACATGTATGTATGTATGCATGAATGCATGCATATGCATGGTTACAAGTGGAATTTGCTAATTCCCTCTTTACCAAGTTCAGAAGTGTACAGTGAGGCCGAGGAAAAAGAAACATTAGGAACCTTACACAGGCTGGAAGAGGTATGTTTTCAGTTTGGAGCAAAAGTTAGATTCGGTAACATGAGGAAGTAGAGGGTGCCAGATTGAGGAACCACCAACTGCGAAAGACCCTGGTCAATGACAGGACGTGTACCAAGAGCAACATGCTTTTTGGATAATGGTAACTGAAGAGAGAACTACAGGATGTAATCATAGATGGTAATAAGTAGGATCATAGATGATTTGCCCGTGCTTCGAACATGAGGAGTGGCAGCTTGAAGCTAAACTGTATAGAGAACGAAGGCCAGGTGTCATGATTTCGGTAAGAGATCTCTGGTATGACTATAGTTAGATGAAGCAGTCTGTGGTCGGGAAGACCCTAAAGAACAGGGTTGCAGTAGTAGAGTCTTGTGAGAATAAGACTGTTTTCGATGTAGGGCCTATTAGTGTTGCTGAATCTAGATTAGAGCCGAAGCTGTCTAATCCTTCTGAAGCGAAATGAGCACGTCGGAGAAGTTGCAGCCATTGTGATTTCAGAGAAAATAATGAGTCAAGCATAAGATCATGAACAGTAGAAGGAGAGGAAAAGTAAAGATGAAAAAGAAGAGAGTGACAGGTCAGAACACAGTAGGAGATTAGAGGAAAGTCAAACCAGATGAGTTCAGATTTGTCAGGATTAAGTTCCACGTGCACACCCCGATAGCAGGATGTTATCCTTGTAGGAGCGCGTTTTCTTCGTAGCATCTGCGACCTCATTTGGCCGGAGATGTACATAGAGTTAGGTTTTGTCAGCATAAATGTGGGATTTCTGTGACATAACAAGAATGCAATGACTGACATGCAGAGAACAACGAAGGCCTTAAGATTAAACCTTGTGGGACATCACAAGGTTCAGTCTGATTGAGCCAAAGAATACAGCAGTGATTGATGACATAGGCGAGTCAGTGTGAACGTTCTGAGCACAATTAGAACTGAAAGAGAGAAACCAATTGAGAAATGCGTTTGAAGCCGAGAGAGTTTTGCAACGTTTGCTGTACTATGAGTCAATATGATCAACAGTACACAGCCAAAGCAGCAAAGAAATCAAACAATATTAAGACAGTTATACATCTTTTGTCAGCAGCAACGATTAGACCTTATAGACTTTCAGGACCGCTGTTTTCGTAGAATAGAATCGCCTAAGGCCTGACTGTAGAGGTGGGAGTAAGTCCTTTACATGACTGTTATACATAGTTTGTTGACATGTATAAGAAAGGGTACAATACGGCATCACCCTTGGTCTCTGTAAACCCTTCTAAGTATAATCGGCTAAAGCAACTTTCAATTCTTGCATGAAAAATAAACAAATCCAAGTAATATCTCAAATACCTAAAAGATCCTTTTGATGCACATAATACCGAATTTATCTGCTATAGAAATAAATTCAAGCAAATCAGAATTAAAACTGAACAGGAGTATTTCGCTGGTAAATTCACTGTTTGTGAAAATAACATTAGAAACTTGGAGAATAGTACTATCACTGATTGAGTCAAGTGATTTAGGTAAATCCGTTGACGATCTTAGAATTCATAGAAAGGTATACACTGACTCTAATTCTATTTCAAATACTGTAAGTTTAATGAGTTATTTAATGGTGTTGGGCAGTCACAAGCAAAACCATTCTCAAAACTAAAACCTCTCTTTCAAATTTGTTTTCAGGAATCCACCTTCTCAATTCGTTGTCTCTGTCCAACTTCAGCGGAAGAAATTGTAACTAGTTTCCATTCTTTAAGAATTAGGCACAGTTTCGCTTCAGACGGATCAGATCTCTTCATTTACGGTCCTACTCTCCATATCACTGCATCATTGACCGAGATAATTAGCGGTTTATTTGTCACAGGAGTTGTTCCTATTAGTATAAACATTTCTAAGGTAATACCTATTTTTAGATCAGGAAGTAAAGAAAATGTCAGTATTCACAGGCCAGTTCGTATCCTTCATTTCCTTTCAATTTATATTAAATAATTGATGCATAAACACTTATATAGGCTAATGGCATCCAAACATGAATGTAATATATACAAACCAATTTGGCGGTTCTATATACTTTAATGGCGCTCTTCGACCTGCATTAAAAATTTCTCATGTATCGACAGGGACCAGTTCTCCGTCGGCATTTCCTTTGGCTTGGTAAAAGCTTTTCACATGTAATCTCGATTAAGAAGCTTGAATTCTACGAAGTACGGGGACTTTGACTTTGTTCGTTTTGAAGCCGTCTTCGTGACATGCAAAAACTAGTTTCGTATAATGGAAAGAAATTCCATCCTGTCTCATCGAATCCTTTTCCTTCCCATTTCTCTCAGCTTAAGCCCTTGAGCAGGCAAAAGACGAATTTCAAGGTCTTCGATACTGGGCCACAGTACCGATGGAGTTGATCTTTACTGTCCTGTTTGCACAGATTTCACATTGTTCTGGTTGGTGACGGAGGCACGTGTGTGCACCAACTTGCTTATGGTCCTTACACGAAGTCCCTTCATCAGGCTCAAATCGCAATCGTTGGATTACATGCCCACTAACTAACGCAATAGATTACTAAGTGGCATCGGAGCAGTGGTTCTAAGAAAAAGTGCCATTTAAGATAAGTCAAGAATGCTGTTTTGACTGTTTCTGACGAAATAATTTGGAGTTTCAGTGGAAGACTGTTTCAGGAAGCCTGTCCATGCACGAGAAACCACGTTGTCATCTGTGAACTCGAGATCTGAACCGGTTGCTTGAGCTCAGCATGTGCGCGAGAGTCTACTACTGGTTAAAATTCTAGTTATCTGAACGCTGCTTGCTAAATGACGGAAATTTTGTATTTAATGAGATTAGCACCATTTAGGCTAGTGTAGGTAACGCCTGTGTGAAGTATTTAAAAGACGCTACATTATTATTTTGATAAATACATACATACCTACATACATATATACGCACATACAAGTGCACATTGAAGCCGAGGAATAAGAAACATTAAGAACCAAACGCAGACTTTAAGAGGTATTTTTTCAGTTTATCAAAAAAGAGTCTCTATAACAGAGTTGCGAAGATGAATAGGTAGAGAGTTCCAGATTGAGGGACAACCAAATGTGAATGAACGATGGCCAAAGACAACACGTGTACCAGGAACAACACGATTACCAGAAGATGTTGATCAAAGATAAAGTTACAAGATGTAACCATGGATAATAATAAGTAGGATGATAGATGATTCGTATGTGCTTTGTACAAGAGGAGTGCCAGTTTGAAGGAGATATTCGCAAGAACGCAATAAGCCCGTTTAAAGAACAGAGCAAGCGTTCGCGGTAAGAGAGTCCAAGACACAATCGCGCAGTTAGAGGACTGAAGTTAGAGGAAACAGTGTGACGTCGGGGACACCTTAGAGTATAGAGTTACAGTAGTTGAGTCTTGTCAGAACAAGGCTATGTATCAGTATTTTCAGCGATGCTGAATCTAGAGTACAGCGAAGCCCAAGCTGTCGGATCCTTCTAAGGTGAAATAAGCATGTTCGAGAAGTTGTAGCCAATTAGGGTTTTACAGAAAGTGATAGTCAATCATGACTCGAAGATCTCGTACAGTACTGTAGAGTATGTGAAGAATAAGGAGGAGGAAGTAGAGACTGATAGCTCAGTGAACTGTACGAGCTTAGAGAAACAGTGAAACTAAATGAGCTCGGATTTGTGAGGATTAAGGTTGAGGTACATAGATAGACTCCATAGGTAGAATCTGCAATCTTATGTGCATGTACAGCGCCCTTTTCTTCGGCCTCGGCTGTGCTACGGCGCTATATAAATTGTCTTATTATTATTATTATTATTATTATTATTATTATTATTATTATTATTATTATTATTATTATTATTACTATTACTATTATTAAGCTAGCGATGCACATAAAGTTGGGGAATCGTCGGCATAAAAGTGGATTTGTATGCCATGGCGATAAGGCAATGGCTTACAGTGTAGGGTTATAGAGGATGTACAGCAGAAGCCCTGAGACTGAAACTAGTGGGACACCAAGAGGAAAGTAGTGATGAAAGTCAAATGCAACAGAGATATCAAGGATTCTTAAGGCAGTTACATACCACCTGCCATCAGCAAAGATTAGGTCTCAGTAGATTAGGTCGCAGTACCGCTGTTTTCGTGGAATAGAATCACCTATGGCCTGAATGGAGAAGTATAAGTAGGTTGTTAACACACAAGTAAGAGTAGAGGTAAATGTGGACGATTTTCTCTATCATCTAAGATAGGAAAGCAACGTTAGAAGAAACTGTGGGATTGAGAAGACTCAGGAGATAGAGATACTGCATGATGATCCAAGAGGGACGTACAAATGGTCACGAGATTCTTTTCAATTTGGAAAAATGCTCGGTGATGCAAAAAGAGTTTTCACATAAAACCGGGAACAACAACATTAGAAAGACTGAGAAGCAGAAGAGAACAATTTTAAACTAATAAGATCATCCCAGAAAAGAATGCTGTGCAGTGCCAAAGGTTCTTTGGTTTAGCATCGAACAAGGTGACTCGAAAACACAGAATTGTGCATGTGTCGCAGACTTGTGGAATACTTTGTATGTTTGCACTGTCTCAGTGGACCCTCTCACAGCCGTTAAGATAAGTGAGAAACGAACGTCTATCAAACATTCCTGGTTTTCATTGGTACTAACACAGAATACAGAATGTGTTCCAAGCACACTTAAAACACTTGTCATGTTATATCATAAAATAGACCAACGTTAGCTGGTTTAACACGTTAAAAACCAACGACGAAAACTTTCGTTCCTGCATGATCTTATAAGTTTCAACCAATCACCTTCGCATAACTATTTTACAATAACAATTGAACATGAAATATTTTTAGACGTTTGCGTCATACTTCATATATACAATAGGCCTACAGGCTATTTTGTGCACCTAAGGACAGCATAAGTGTGAAGGAGACCATAAAGCCGTCGTGGAAGCTCCTATATTTTGTTTTTTTTACTGGCAGGCATCCGGCTAATATTTTCTTAGTTTCATCATGACGTTAAAGAAAATAGTAGACTATTATTGCTATTAACATCACGTTCATAACAGCGAAGATTAGCTTGATACTTACGGCGGTTTATGACCTATTGCTTTTATTACAATATATTCCATTAAATTGTATCAAATTATTTTATACTATGAACTATATGAGCTTGAAAAATGCATTCAAGAAAACTAGCTACTTGTTTTAGAATGCAACCTCTCAGCACTATAACTAAGGGGAAATCACAGCAACGTCAGAGAATCTAACAATGTGACAGTCCTCTCTATGTGAAACGAAATCAATTTCGGAGTATAGACCATAGATATTAATAAAGGCCTATCCCCAGAAATGTTTCATTTTTCTAGCGATTATAATTATGATGAACTATTTATGTAATGGCGAACAAAAAGGCGATGCAGTCGTGTGGCCTGTATGTAAGAGTGAATATTCATCTATTCATCTTCGTGATAATGTTTCATTTAATTATGGTTGCCTATTTTGACAAACCAAAATTTAGAATTAAGAAATGTTCAAGCTATTATAATAAGGCTCACATGTAGGCCCTATGTGCATAGCGTTTAGAACAGTTTAGAACAAATTGTTAGGAGACTCAGTGGGTGCGCCGATTGTTGCCAACTTTTGTCGTTCCACAAAAAAGACTCACCGGATTCCAGAGAGAGAGAGAGAGAGAGAGAGAGAAAGAGAAAGAGAGAGAGAGATTTTATTGACAACCAAAAATAATTAACAAATACAATTATAGTCTGTCACATACAGTGGTGCCAATGGGCTGACCTAAAAGGAACAAACAGTTCCGCTACGAAGGTCACCTATTTACATCATGGATTACAAATAGGTAACAGTATAATACTGAGTAAAACAATTAATAATCTAAAATATAAAGTAATTTTTATAATCAATGTCATTGTATAAACCTAAACAAAACAAAAAACACTTAACTAAGCACCAAAAATACTTAACTAAGTGCATTGAGCATATGAGATTTTAGACTTGTTTTAAACTGGTATAATGTTGGCAAGCTAGTAAGAACAGTTGGCAGAGAATTCCAGAATGACGGTCCACAAATTATAATACTAAACTGTCTATTAGTAGTGTGAACAGAATGTTTATGATACATATGAGATGATCGTGTATAGTGACCATGCACATCTGAATTCATACAAAAGTATTGGTATAAGTCCACAGGTAATAGATTATTTTTTAGTTTAAACATAAATAAACCTATTTGCAATTTATTAATATAATCAAAAGGCAATATTCCTTGACTAAGAAAGGACAATCGAGTACTGGTTCTGAAGGGTAGATTAAATATAATTCTGATGATGCGTTTCTGTAGGGTTCTAAGATTAGACAGGCGAGTATGATATGTGGAAGCGCAAACAATGTTGCAATACGAGATATATGGATATATTAAGGAGTAATATAAGTTCAGTAATATATTTTGGGGTAATTTAAGGCGAATACGAGAGATAATACCAATATTTTTTGATATTTTTTTATATATGATATTTATGTGTTCTTTCCAAGTCAAATGTTCGTCAATGTGAACCCCTAGAAATTTTGTGGATGACACCTGACTTATATTTACATTATCTGTTTTTATACTGAGATTTCATTTAGGTATATTTTTCCTCTGTGAGCTAAATAATATGAAATTCGTTTTCTTAATATTTAGTGATAATTTATTTGCTTTGAACCATGCTGACACCATTTTTAGCTCTTCATTAATTTTATTAACCAGCAATTCAAAAGATTTGTCAGACATGAATACATTGGTGTCGTCAGCAAACAGAATAAAATGGAGTAATGAGGAGGAGTTCGATATATCATTGACATAAATTAAAAACAGTAGTGGGCCTAAAACAGAGCCTTGAGGCACACCACAGGTAAGATAAGATTCACAGGAAGTGTACCCATTATATGAAACACACTGCCTTCTATTATGTAAGTAATCAGATAACCATTTTAAACACATTCCTCGTATGCCATAATGTTCAAGTTTGTCTAACAGAATATCATGATTCACAGTGTCAAATGCTTTAGACAAGTCAAAAAAAAGTCTATAGAGAACTGCTTGTTGTCCATTGCCTCTGAGATCTTATCTTACAATTTAAGTAAGGCCATGTATGTTGAATGTCCCAAACGAAAACCATATTGGTTTTTATATAAAATGTTTTTTGATGTAAAGTATGATACAAGCTTTTCATAAATTATTTTTTCAAAGAATTTAGAAAAATAAGGTAAAATTGATATGGGCCTATAGTTGCAAAAGTTATTTTTCTCCCCCGATTTGAAGATAGGAACTACTTTAGCAGACTTTAAACTATTAGGGACTAGTCCAGTTGCAATAGAGCAATTTATAATGTTAGCAAGAGGGATCGAAATAAATTCAATGGCAGATCTGGCAATCTGAGGATCTATTTCGTCTAAGCCATTACTATGGGTTGGACGGAATCCTTTCGCAATGGTTATTATCTCAGTAGGTGATGTGGGTTCAATTGCAATGGATGAGATAGCAGGCTGTTTTAAAAAATCACTATACAAGTGGTTACTTTCAGTTATATTGGCAGCTAGCTGTGGGCCTATATTGACGATATCAGGGCAAAGGCTGAAGTAAAAGAGCCACATGTGCTTCCAATTTCGACAGGATAAATCAAGCAATTGAATTTTAACAAGCTCGCACAAATCGGTCACTGATTGTGGACAAACTGCACATTCCTAGTGTTTTTTGAATAAACAATAGTGCACATTTATTTTATCAGTCATATTTTAAAGCTACTGTCAATGTCAGATTAATTCGGCAGCATTTCGCGCCCTGACTGACATTTAAGTCTAAACGTAGATCACGCAAACAAGAGAGAATGACTACAAGAAATCAGATCACGTGATGCTCTTGGCAAGACACATCAAGGATGTGTGTGTCACCTTCTAATCGCTTGTAGTGTAATAATGTTGATAAGAAACGACATCGATGAGATCGGTAGATTTATTTCGTCTCAATCGGATCAGGCTGGATCACCCTCACTCGCTCTTTTTCTTCGCCACATGTATAGTGTATGTACAGGAATTTGTGATCAATAGTTCGAAGGCGGCCAACGAATGTGTTCCTGAATAAAGATAAGGATCGAAAATGCTGGCGGTAAATGCAGTCAGTCTGGTAAGAGGACAAGCAGCGAGTTGAGTTGTTACGTTATTGCAGTGTCATCAAAACGGCGTTCAGTTCGGCGCGGCCACTCATCAGTCGGACAACATTTTACAGGTATGGAAAATCACTGATGTATGTATTAAAAAAGCAACAGCAATATTTGTATTTAAGTCAGTGCCACTCTGCCCAAGTGTAACTTATGAATGATTGGAGATATCGCCTTATGTCGGAGGTTACTAAGTTGTCATCTTGTAAATGCAGGTTATATAAATATTAAGTGATACATGTTTTGCCGCAGTTTGTCCGATGCGTTCCACCTCGACGACCAAAGCACACGCTGTCGTCGTCTTCGGCTGCAGATTTCGAAGACAACCATGGCTCAGATTCGGTGAAAGTCTGTCCTGCTCTGCATTCACAGTCGGAGAAGGTCAGGCCGTTCAGCGAGGTTCCAGGGCCGCGTGGCTTCCCGTTTATCGGCACATTGTGGGATTACGTGAAGAAAGACGGACTACGGTTCAACAAAATGTTTGAGGTTGGCCAATGTCTTCGTCTGATACTAATCGCAATGAACAGGACTGCTGATCTCATCTGACCTAATCTATTCAGATCCAATTAAGCTAACATTATCTGAACTAAATTACTGCAGTCTAATTTGGCCAGAGCTGGTCTAGTCTGTTCCAGTGTCGTCGAAAGTTGGCTAGTCTATTCCAACAGTTTTCTAGACTAGTACAATCATTAGGGATATCGAATAAGGTTAAGTCACATATCGGTCCATTTCGCGATTGGAATTGGCAATGGTTGGGGTTTAACTCAAATGTCTATTTGCTAACATTTCTCCCTCTCTGAATTCGTCTTGAAGTATTATTTCTGAATTAATTAAGAGACACTGTCTAATGACTAAGCATCAGTCGATGAGCAGTTCTGAGTGAAGGACTTGCTCAAGGTCCCTACACAGTAACCGACTAATGGGAGGCTCGAACTCTCATTCTACGCGTTACAAGCCGAGGGCTCTAACCAATTTGTCCCACTGGGGATTTGTAATTAAAACTAATATCATCCTCACATTCTTTCTATCTGTTCTGATACAAAATACTGATGCAATTCAGTAGACAACAGGAACATTTCACTGGCTAATTCTGGCAATACTATCTGTCTCTGAACTTGGTGAGCGCAAGCATTTTGCACGAGTTAAGCCTATTCATTTTAAAGGGCAAGAGTGTAGATACCTCGGACGGTTACCGTCTACTTGTTCTATAAATTGTCTACCGAGCGTTTAACAGCAGATGAAAACTCTTCACGTAACGCGAGTCGTATATAGAAGAATTGATTTTCCTCCGCATGGTCACTTTTCCTCTCCACTTCTCTCCTCTCTCTCTCTCTCTCTCTCTCTCTCTCTGTGTCTTTCTCTCTCTCTCTCTCTCTGGTCTTCTGGCAACCGCACTTGGTTTGGCATGGCATCTTTGGACAACCACACTGACTTGACGCAGCGCTTTCACGTGAATAAACTGGTTCCGTGCATTTAGCTTTTAAGTAGCGCTTTAGAATTAGAGATTCTGCGCATGCCCGCGGCCATGTTGGCCGCGTGGCTTTCTATGTGTCATTTTGGCAGATTATATCGTCAAGCGTGACATAAGCTCGATATTTTTCTGCAGTTTCGTTGCTTTCTGTTGCCGAGTCTGGGTGTCGGAATTACTTTTCCTTTCCAACACGGATTTACTGCAATTCGGACGGTTTCTTTGCCTGTTTTCGTGACCTGCTGTGTCTGGAAGAGTCCACCTACAGAGGGGGGGAACAGGCTTCCAGCTTGACTGTCGAGCCTCGGACCTTCAGACCATCTCAGGACCGGCTCCGACTGTCAGCCACGGAACGGTTCAACTATCTAACGGCTTAACAACCTACCGGCTGGCGGGCGACGAATACCTGTCCGTCCTGCATATATCCTTCGGATAGGGGAATATCTGAACGCCGCGTCGCTTTCCATCTGCGAGGAACTGTTGGACGGTGAGACAACCGCGTGCCATCGGTGGCGGATCACATCGCCCATCGTCGTTTCCTCATCCTCAACGCTACGTGCTTCAGGAACTTCGGGACTTCAGAAAATGCCATCGTCTTTTAACTCTAGTTGGGTATCTGTTGGTACGGCTTTGCGTGTCTGCGCGAGCTTGCATTGGCGACTCTTCTAGTTGTCTGAGCTATGTTCACTTACAGGATACTATTCTGTTCTTAATGACATTTAACATCATTAGTGACTTTTAACATCAAGTCTAGCACAGTGAGCGCCACTGAATCTTAGAGAGTCGCTATACAAATTTCTGATTACAATTACAATTAGAAATTTCGAGTTTCCGATTACGATTACTGCTCTTATTTGCAAGTTGACAAATGGCTATCACATTCTGTGGTCTTTTGGTGCAGTTCAACAGATTCAGTGACCTTCAACGTTCGACAGTCAACTCGAAATAGTTAGTGAGAATGTAAATAAGCGGAATTAATGATAGGCCTACAGTGTATAGCCAGTATCATGCATCAATCCCAATGATGGATCTCTGGTGTGGGAAGCCTCCTACACTTTAGGGTCCAGTTTACGGTAGACTGCAGTTCGTCAGAACAATAAGAAATTGTTTAGCGCGCCGGCAACCTTTGGTCTTCTTCTGACAACATTAATAAGCTTCCTGTCTATCAGTTTTGCAAGTCATGTATGCAGAAGTAGATTCGGCTAATTACATCTACAGGGTTCTTATTCTTTAAGTGTTTGCTGACGCTCTGTAACAGGCCTTCTTACCTATGCCTATCCCATGCTTAAAATTATTGGACATTGACTACGAAAGCTTAGCCTATAAATTTGCATAAGGCCATTACCGTGTATGGTTGTAAGGAAGACTTAACCAAATGAATTTTTGTAATACAGCTGGTCGGAATGTCAAGTTACTGGCCCAGACGCTGAATTTCCTTCTAATATTAAGAAGCAGTGGACACCCATTTCAGCAATGGGGCTAATTTCCATTTATAATATACTGCTGGCCTCTCCCGCGCAGAGGTTTTCCTCGCTATTTGGGAACAAAATGTCCATTCTGGAGCAAATCTCTTGTTGCTCCTGGACAGTTACAGGCATGAGAGAAATTGCCAAAAACTTTCCCGATTTCCACACAGTAGCGACATTAACAATGGTCAGAAATATTCCCATGACAAGTTCTTTTGCAACTGCAGCCACTGTCTTCTCATTCGGTTGCCTTTAGGAACGTTTTATTTCAGTCTTTGGCACATTTCTGGATGTTGATGCTAGTGATGATGATAACGATGATAATGATGATGATGATGACGAAGCCTGTGGAAAATACCGTGGTTGGCTTCTTCAAACTAATTAATCACCACCACCACCATCATAATCGTAGAGGTTTTGAATTAATGAATGAAGGTGATGGACAAGAGAGCAGCTGTGTATGATCCAATCTATCGAGAGCAGATCGGTCATCTGAAGTCGGTCGTCATTAGTGATCCAAAGGAGTACGCAAAGGTCATCCACGTCGACGGAAAATATCTCAATCGCATCGAAATGGATCCATTCGCCCTCTATCAACGCAAGCGAGGCTTAGAACTTGGATTGGTCAACGGGTCGGTCGTCTTAATCTACACTGATCACGCGTCGCACTAATATATGTAGGCCTAATTGCACGCTAGAACATAAGCACGCAAGCATACTATGCTTGCTATGCTATACTATGCTTTGCTATGCTATAATATGTTAAACTATACTATGCTACACTATGCTGTACTTTGCTATACTGTACTATGCTATGCCCTGCTGCGCCATGCTATGCTATGCTTTATTATGTGATACTGTACCATACTATTCTACTCTATACTATACTCTACTATACTGTACTGCACTGCACCATGCTATACTATGTTCTGCTAAGCTATGCTTTACAATACTACAGTATACAATACTCTACTGTATGCTGTCTTCTGCTTTACTATGCTCTGATTTACTATGCTATACTATACTACACTATTCTATACTTGTAGCAAATGTTATTTAAATTTAAATGTAAGTTTTCGTCAAAATTTTGTTGTCTGCATATTGGTCAGTCAAGGCGAAGATTGGTTTCGCCATCGAACTGTTCTAAGCAAAAAGATCCTGAGACCCTTCGAGGTCCTCAAACACCTCGGACCAGTGGATGAAACAGCCACGGACCTCGTGGAGCAAATCCACCGCAGGAGATTGGACAACGGAGTCGTTCCGAAACTGGAACACGAGATCTTCAAATGGGGTCTCGAATGTAAATCACCCAATCACAACCACCAACCTCGTTATCGTCGTCATAATCGGCATCATCATCGTCGTCATCGTTAATGTGACTAAACAGAAACTATTGCTTGTTGAAATCTGGCTGTACTAAGAAGAGTTGCTGGTATTTGGTGCCGTGAGTATGGATGAAAGTTGCAATTAATGTATGCACGTATATGTCGCGTTGTTAGTCGCCTGGATGTCACATTGGTCCCAAAACAAGCAGACGATATTGTAGGCGTAGCTTACTAGGCGTAGCAAGAGCTCGCACAACGGTGGCCGTTGTCCATATGGAGGTAGGCTACGGCTGCCACTTTCTGCTTTCACGACTATGCTTTGCCTTTGTACGCTGAACTCGTCTATTAAGCTCGAGGGTGAATATATAAGACCGTAGCCATAGGCTTGTGAGCATGGGTATGTCTGGGTGCACTGATTAAACCTCATATTAATTAAAGAAAGTCCGTCTTCTGGTTTAGACCATCCGCCGACTGACCTGCTGATAATGTACGAACGCTGCTTCTCGTGTTTTCCCTTTTCCGTTTATTCCTTCGACTCTTCCCTGGTATGTCTCGTTCATTTTTTGCTCTTCCTCTCTTCTCAATCTGTCTTCGCTCCCACACTCTTTCGAGGTAGTGTGGCCTTCTAACGGTGTATATGTATGCATTGCATTATATATATATGTGTGTGTGCACGTATTGATGTATGAATGTATTTATATGTCAGAACGTATTGATGCACAAACACAAGTCTGCATATATGTGCATACTTATGAGTATGTACATGTAGGTATGTATGTGTGTGTATATATGTGTGGATCTGAGCATGTATATATATATATATGTATGTGCATGTATGTTTATATGTAAGTATGTATGTATGTATGTATGTATGTCTAAATGTATGTATGAGTGTGTGTTTAGTGTGTATGCATGCTGTGTGATTTTTAAGCCATAGGACTGATGTTGTTCGAGGAGCGAATAGGTTGCTTCAACGATCCGCCGCCGAAGAATGCTCAGGACTTCATCGAGAACATCGTCGGGTTCTTCAAGTACTTGCAGTTTCTGATGCTCAGCGTCCCAGTCTACAAAGTCTTCCCTACGAAGAACTGGAAGATGTACGAAGGATACACAGACCGCCTCTTACAGATCGGACAGACATTCGTCGACAAGGCACTGCGTTCTACGGATACAGGCACGATATGATTCTGTGAGGCTCAAGGTAGGCTTTGAATTGCTTTTTAGATTTATGAACTGTAAAGAGATCGTAAAGTGGATTTCCATCGAAAGCATTGTCTGAAACGTCATGGTGAGGTCATTACAGTAATGAGCAGACGTTAACTGCTCGAGTTAAACTACTTTGAAGTAGTTACAAAGCAGAAGTACTTTTAACTAGTTGGTTAACTACAGAATCTCAGTATGTATATACTGTTTCTGACTACTTTTTGACTAAGAAATGTTACAGATGCATAGTAAGTTACTCCTCTCCGGTGTCTCTGAATTATTTTTCAGTCACAGTTTGCAGTACTAATTGTTGGATTCCATTTCCATTTATAAATACTCATCTGACTTTGAATTATTGAAAGATAATGCTTAGACCTAGTTTAGTGGTTAAAAATGATAAAAAAATACAGCGAGAAAGTGAGAATGCAGGTGACACAAATGTTAAAGCATCTAGTTGGGAGCACGTGCTGCCCGATATGAGCGCCCAGTCACATAGGTTGACTGCAGATTCAGAGATGTTCTACCGGGTCTGCTAGACCAGCGGGAATCTTATTCATCTTGGTATTATGAGAAATATTTGGGTGAGTCTAGGCTTCATGAATTCATCAATGCATCATCATCATCATCGTCACCATCATCACCATCACCATCATCATGATCATCATCATCATCAATATCATTAACAACATCGCCATGATCAGCACCATCACGAACTTGGTTGACTTTGTTACAGAAAGTGGCGGCCTTAGAGAGATAGGCGAAGCAAGAAGTGGTTGAAGGAGAAAAGGTGGAGAAGTCGGAGTTTCTGACTTACCTTCTATCGCAGACCATTCTGACTCCAGAAGAGGCCAACGAGTTGATGACGGGAGCCGTCAAAACGATCAGTCGGTTCAACAGTTAAAGAGACCGTCATATTAGAGTAAAGATAACTAACATAGTTTCTAGGTTTATCTGATTTCAGCTTATCTAATGAGACTTATGTTACGCCCGTATCATCATGCAAAAGACACCAAATGATGATTGTTTCGAAGTGGGACCATAGTCCACAATCGTTCTCCGTGAGAAATTCCAGTCGAAATCCAACTAGGCATATGTCGAGAAATATGTGTGGATTTTACTGACGGGACAAGCTTGATAATGTGGCTAACTTTGAGGACTCCCGAAAATGCCCCAACACTTTTCAAACTCACTGTGCGTCCACTGGCAGCATCAGTATCCGAATTGCAAAAAGCCTAGGGTTGGGATGCACATAAATCAGGCCCAGCCCATAGTCTTTTGGAACGTGTACGTTCAGCATTTCCGAGTCGATTGTAGCTGCGCAACAAGCTCTTTAGCCGTCTGTGCTGAAATGGGAACGAAGGGGGTGAAAGTATGGCAGTTTAAATGTGTTAACCAACTCTAAGCAACTTTGACATCAGTACTGAACTTGCTTAAGAAATGTTTTACGTGCATACACATACTTCCGTTTAGACGTCCACAGGACTTCTTTGGGCGCTCCTTTGTCTGTCGAAAAGTCCCTCGGCCCAAACGGCCCTCTATCGAGAAACAGCCAACTTACTGCAAGATAAAGAGAAAATAACTCCTGAGAAACTTCAAAGCATGCAATACGTTAAGGCATGTCTCCGGGAAACTTTCAGGTAAATTTATAAAGAAAAAATTAAACTAAAATATTGTATTACTCTTGATGTCACAAAGCTGCATCGCGACCGATCCGTAGACATGATCTGCACCAACGCCATCGGTTTTACTAACATCATCTGAACTTTGCCCATCTAAACGTGTCTTCTTTTCTCTTGCGTGACTGAAGCCAGTCTAATCATGCCTTGTCATGACTGCTGTCATCTGTAGTCTTCTCCACTGTCTTGCCTTTTCATGTCTTTTCCTTTTCGGTCGTGTATTTTCTTGTTTGCCTATGGCTTTTCGCACGTACTCTTTAAAGCAGTGGAAAACATGCATTAATTAAACGCCACTTTCAAATGACTAAGCAACAATCAATGGTAATGAGCAATCGTGAGTGAAGGACGTGCTCAAGGTCCCTACACAGCAACCGTCTGAAGGGAGGCTCGAACCCGTCCTCCTGCATTATAAGCCGAGTGCTTTAACAAAACGGCGTCCATGTCCCATAAGATGTGCTGTTTTTCTTCAGTTTGAACTCTCATTTGGCATGTGAAAACTATATAGGCTTCTGAAAAACATCGGCTTCGAGTTAAATTTGAATCAACTAGAGATAGTACATAGAAAGAAAGTGTACACTAAAATAATTGCTTCATGCATTAACAATTTTTGCTGAGAAACTTGACTGGAAGGTCTTTACAGGAGAAGACCATTTCGCCTGGCACGCTGCTTTAATTTTAATCTCCTTTTCAATCCTAGAACTGAAACAAGTTGTTAAGAGTTACAAATCTCAACATCTCAAAGCGAATTTTCTAGGGATAGAAATAATTTGGTTCTGTACAGGTTGTACCCTATTAAGTTTACAACAAGTCGTAGAATAGCCAAGGATATTGAAGTGTGTGGCTTTCACATTCCAGCCGGGGTAAGATAAGTAAAACACATTTAGGGTTAACCCTAACCCTAACGCTTAGAAAGATACAGAAGAGTAAGGGAAAACGGACGGATGGACAGACGGACATACAGGCAGACATAAAGACAGACACAAAGACAGAAATAGAATTTCTTCATCGTTACGTATGGTACTGCGTTTTTTACAAATTCTGCAAGAATTTGTTGTATATGGGTATTATTGTAATTGAAGTTGACATTGTAATCACACATTTGTACAACATCTCTTCAAAAGAGACTCTTCCGAGGCGCTCACAACGCTAACTACGTTTCTTTTCGTTAAGTTTCGTGACCTTAAATAGTTAGTAAGGAATTGCAGTCATCATAAGATCGAGCGCTAAATGCTGTCAGTCTGTGTCCACAGATCTAAGAGTTTTTACAGCTGCTTGGTGAGTTCAAATGCAAGATTACCTTATTTATTTCAACAGCTTCAATTTTAGACGCACTGCCAGGCAAATCTCTATGGAATGGGACGCAATCCCGATCTCTTTCCGGATCCATTGAGATTTATGCCGGAGCGATGGCTGAGAAATCACTACGAGGGACCCACAAAGGCTTTCGCCAATCTTCCGTTTGGACACGGACCTCGAATGTGTATAGGTTGGTTTTCTTTTTTAATTTTAACCTATTGATGCACTAAGAACTCTCGGCATGTCAGTTCTTAGGGACATGCTGTTTGATTTTTCGATATTACGGTTGAAATGTAGGCTTTACAACACCACCAAAATTGAGTGATTTTGAGGTATGCATGGCGGTGCAATGAATTGCAAGTTTGAAGAAAATATAATCGTATATCGTTGAAAAACTTGAATTCTATGGCCCGACAACGTTCCTCTGTTTCGAAATCTATCTATCATGTTAGCGCTGGCGCGGGAAAAGTCGAGCTTGCGTTGTGATGAGTCATGAACCGACTAATCGGCCTCTGAACATCATATTCACTCCTCGTACACCTTGAGCCACGTGAAGAAACCGCAAAGCACAAACAGCCTTTGAATGAGTTACAGCAGACACCATTACCAATATGATGTCCACATATATAAACAGTAGATAGAGACCTACATAGAAGTGTCAGTGCAGCTGCAGTCGGTTGAGATGGAAAAGTACGACTGTGATTTCTAGAAAGAAAGCTTTCCGAACTCTCAGATTGCTAATTTATAATTGTAAAGAATTGGTGTGTGCTTCGATATAATAATCATGAAAAATTTAAAAAATACAAGTTCGATGTTTGGTCGATAAATTTGGAATCTGAGACTTTTCGAGAGCCGCACTGCAAGTGCTTACCTAAGACCCTCATTCGATGTTGGTCTAGTTTAATGTTAAGTCCAATCTGTTTGGATATCCCAGCAGAGAAAGATTTCAAATTAGACGTTTAACCGTTTCTACGGCTCGCAACTCCTTGTCTGCGACAAATCAAATTTATTCAGATACACTGCTTCTTGGTATGTACAAATTGTGCATGTTTTCTTCAGGGTTACTGGTCTAACTACCATTTCTGCTCAAAATTACATCTTTAGCCTTTTATTCTTATTATTTGACCAACTTTAAGAGAGAACTACTTCCTGAAACGTAGGCCCTAAGTGGTTTGTTGCAATATGACTCATCATTAAGTGTTGCAATATGACTCATCATTAAAACAAGAATCTTCTATCACTAATAACTGTAAACGGCAACGGCGTAATAGCTAATCCACGGCAATTGCATATGGATACATTTTGCAAAAAAACATATTAACTCCATCGCACTAGTTGATTTATTTTATATGCAAGAGGTGAAAAATTTTCGTTTTATGAGTTTTTAGGTGTATGAGTCAAAATAGAGGTTCGCGTTTAGTAAAAGCGTTTACTGGTTCTAGACTCATCGAAGATGCACTCCATACCAGTGTGTGAAAACAAAATCTAGCTTTGTGAAGACTTTCATTTTGTTTAAACATACTGCTTTGTCACGTTCCTCGCCTCTGGTGCTCACGGATAATAGCGGGAGGTGCGCCATCGACGAAAAACTTGGACACTCACCTGATGTGAGGGAGTGCCAGACAGGTTACTGGTGAAATGCAAGACTCGATCGAGGGAGTGTCAGACTCGTTATAAAGGGGGAAAGTGACTCTTTGGGAGAGACCGAAGAAGAGACCGAGAGAGAGAGAGAGAGAGACCGAGCCAAACTGTCAGCCGATGTTTGACTTTGCAGAACTGCCAAACTACTGTTGAACTTTATTTTCGGTCTACTTTACGTCTCAGTTAATACAAGACTTCTATTCGATGAGACTCGGCATCGTGACACGCAATTCAAACGTAAGACTTGTATAAAAAGAATAAATTTGTATACTACCTTCAATTCAAAGCAACCGTAAATTAAGAAGAGGAATAACAGAAGCATAAATGTTTACACTTCATATTTGGAATCAGCACATTTGAATCAATATAAGGCACATGCATTACTTTCAGTAGCAAATTCGTTGTGATCCAGTGTAATCGAACGTTGTGAATCTTTGGTGAACTGTCTTCGTACGGAAAAGAATAGACAGTGGACTAAAAGCCAAGAACGGTTAAAGATGATTATACGCCAATCCTTGATGTTGTTTCGTTCGGAAGAAGAAAGGCCGTCTGCAAACTTCGTCATCTTCGAATACACAAGGAAAACCAAAGGGAATTATGCACCGTTCTACTGCCGTTTCCAAATCGTGAGCTGGTATCCAAAGAACTAAAGAAACTGGACTCCAGAAAGAGCTTCGCACGAGGAAAGGAAGTGAAATAAAACTTATATATAGTTAGAATAGCTGGCCTTAGGTAGTTATCTAAGTATTCTAACTGCATGATTGTTGAGAACATTTCTGAAGAACAATTTGACAATATATATGAATCATCAAAACTAGATCTGTGACTGTCTATTAACGAGCCAATATATTTAGATTGGTCACACGAAGGGAACAGATGCTTGAGTAATATGCACTCAATGTGTGATCTATATTGAAACATGGCGCTTCTCAGGCATCTGTGCTAATTCATATAGCATCTTTGTACCAACAAAGGGTTCAAAGGAAAAGAAGGGCAACATTTTTCTGCTTTACTCATTACCGGTAACGGGGTGGTTCCGTTCTTAAAGTTATCCATTGCAATTAAAAATAACAGCGGCAAACAAATTCTTTCATAAGAGCCTTGCAAAACCATTAACATAATCATTAAATACTAAATAAAGCATTGGAAATAGGTTAGTTAATTAAGTGTGAACTTTATTTATTGTCCGTATTGATCATATTGGGAAAATCATATTGATCTAAATTTGGAACCGATCCCAATGACCACATTGTCCCTATTGCATCTTTCCGTAGATTTGATCCTCTTTCTGTGACTAAAATTGCATCTCTCATTCAATCCTCTCAATTAATCCAAATGCGAACTGCAAAGCAAACTGTTTAAATCAACAGGTTGTCAGTAGTAGCAAAACCCGGGGACTGGGACAACAACCAAAACTATAGGTTAAATTTCAACCTATAGGTTCCCCCTCAAAAATCCATATGATCACGTGACCGAAACCACCGGAAATTCCCAAATCTCGCGCACAACAACCATATTATAGGTCCCCCCATCAAAAATAATCACGTGATGACGTCATCGAAACTACTGGAAATTCCCAAAATCTCGTGCACGCAATATTTAGGAGCTTATAGGTTAAATTCCCCCAAAATTCCCGCACGGAACCATGTTATAGGTTCAACGAAAACTTATTTAGAAAAAAATTTTCTCATCTCTATATAAAGAGATGACTTTACATAATAAAATGGACTACAATACGAAAACAATACGTGAATTACGTGATATAGCGAAACAGCGTGGGTTGAAAAGATATTACAAGTTGCGAAAAGCGCAGTTGTTCGAAGCTATTAAAATGAGTAATAACGCCGCGGAGAGTGTGGAGCATAATTTACTCGACGGCCCAATCCCTGAAATAGGTGTACCAACACTTGCGCCTTTACCAGTTTCACGTGTTAAGAAAATTTTTAACAAGATTAAGTCAACGATTAATTCTTCCACCAAAGATATAGTTGATTGGATTGAAAGTTATATACCAGAGGAACCAAAAAGAATCGTGAACGAAAAGTTAGAAACATTGAAAAGAAAAGTAAATTCTATTTACAGTAAACTTTTTGAAAAGAAGAACAAGTTTGAAATTCGAGAGGCCGCGACTGCTATTAAGGGGTTTGCTAAACAATACACAATCGATGGGGTTGATGGAATAGATGCCGTGTCTTTTCTTAGTAAAGTTGAACCACAGGTAATTAATCTGTTTACTAGTAATCGCCAGACAAAGATTAATTTAATTCTTACTTGTACTATGGAGCGCGTTGATATGAAATCTGGTGAGGCGACCTATATCGATATTCCGTTCGTGACGAAAACTGAAGTGAATTTAGAAACTACTGATGCGGATGAAATGTATAGTAATATGAAAGATAAGATGCTGGAGTCTATGGCTGCTTTCCAGATGCGAGGAAGTAATTGGAGATTTAAGACTGTGGTAAAGCTAGATATTAATACAGCTGTTTATAAACCACTAAAAGGTAATTCATATATACCATTACCGAAAGAACTAGCTAGTAAAAAGGCTATTATCAATATGAAGAACGAAGACGATGAATGTTTTAAATGGTGTATTACTAGGGCTGTAAATCCTCTTGATGAACACCCAGAACGAATAAACGAATTACTACGAACGCAGTCTGAAAATTTTAATTGGTCTGAAATTAATTTTCCCGTTTCGTTGAAAGACATTGATATTTTCGAGAAAAATAATAACGTATGCTTTAATGTTTTCGGCTATGAAAGATTTGTATATCCATTAAGAATATCTAAACGAAACGGTGAAACCAACATTATCCCTATCGATTTACTACTGATTGCGGATGATAACACCCAACATTATTGTTTGATTAAAAGTCTTAGCAGATTATTATCTTCTCAAACGAGTAAATCAAAAACCCTCATGCATTATTGTAGGCGTTGTCTTAATGGATTTGAAAGGGAAGAAGCTCTCAATAAACATACGGAGCACTGTAGCAACCACGGTGTTGCGAGAGTGAAGATGCCAGAGCGTGATACTATGTTACATTTTGAAAACTATTGTAGATCGATGAGAGTCCCGTTCATCGTGTATGCGGATTTCGAATCTTTCATAAAACCAATCGATACATGCCAACCCGATCCTAGCGTGTCTTACACCAACCAGTACCAAAAGCATACGCCTAGCTCGTTTTGCTATCACATCAAATGTTTCGATGATAAACTTTATTCACAAGACCTGGTAAAGTTTACGGCAAAAACCGACGAAGACGACGTTGCTCAAATATTTGTAGATACGCTTGAAGAGAATATAAAAAACATATACCAGAGTTTTTTTAAATTTCCAAAGAAGATGATATTTACCGAAGACGATAAGAAGAGTTTTAACGAAGCTAGTGTATGCCATATATGTTGTAAAGAGTTAGAGGACGATAGAGTTAGAGATCACTGCCACCTTACTGGTATGTTTAGAGGTGCTGCACATAATGAATGTAATCTAAAATACCAAGTGCCAAAGTTTTTCCCGGTAGTGTTTCATAATCTTTCCGGGTACGACTGTCATCTATTTATAAAGAAACTGCGTGGTGATAACGGCGAGAAGATCAATTGTATTCCAAACAACGAAGAAAAGTACGTGTCGTTTAGCAGAGAAGTTATAGTCGATAAGTTTTTGGCGAATGATAAAGAAATATTCGTTAAAAGAGAACTACGTTTTATCGATAGTTTTAAATTCATGGCTTCGAGTCTCGAAGCGTTATCGAATAATCTAAGTAAAGACCAATGTAAAAATCTTAGCGCGAATTACTCCGGTGTACAGCTCGATCTTTTACTAAGAAAAGGAGTTTATCCATACGATTACGTCGATTGCGTTGAAAAACTGAACGAAACTAAACTACCACCAAAGGATGCTTTCTATTCGAAACTAAACGATTCGAATATTAGCGATAAACAATACGAACACGCGCAAACGGTATGGAAAGAGTTTGGGTGTAAGACCTTAAGAGATTACCACGACTTGTACAACGAATCCGATGTTTTACTGCTGGCTGATGTATTCGAGAATTTTAGAGACGTGTGTTCGAGTAACTATGGTCTAGACCCTGCTTGGTATTTCACATCACCCGGTCTAGCTTGGGATGCAGCATTGAAGTTAACCGAAGTAAAATTAGAATTGTTGAGCGATTACGATATGCTTCTAATGATTAAGAACGGTGCGAGAGGAGGAATCAGTACAATTTCGAATCGTTACGCGAAAGCGAACAATAAATATATGCATGCATTCGATAGTTCGAAGGAGTCTAAATTCATCGCTTATCTGGATGCAAATAATTTATACGGATGGGCTATGAGTCAATTACTACCAACTCATGGTTTTAGATGGATGGATAAAGACGAGTTGGATAATTGGAAAAGTCTTACAGACGAAGGATCCTTAGGATGTATACTAGAAGTAGACTTGGAATATCCTAACGAATTACACGATCTTCACAACGATTATCCTTTAGCTCCCGAAAATGTAAAACCCGGCACGAGCGTAGTATCGAAACTAATTCCAAATTTAAACGATAAAAAGAATTATGTACTACATTACGAAAATTTAAAATTGTACGAGAGTCTCGGGTTGAAGGTTGCGAAAATTCATAGAGGTATACTATTTAACCAAAGTACTTGGTTGAAAGAGTACATCGATTTGAACACGAGATTACGAACGAGTGCTTCTAACGATTTCGAGAAGGACTTTTTCAAACTGATGAACAACAGCGTGTTCGGGAAGACGATGGAGAACATAGAAAATAGAGTCGATGTAAGATTGGTATGCGATGAAAAGCAGGCGATTAAGCTAGCCGCGAAACCCAATTACGATAGTTGTACTATTTTTGACGAGAATTTAATCGCCATTCACATGAGAAAAACGGAGGTGAATTACAATAAACCGGTATATCTAGGTATGTGTATTCTAGACTTGAGTAAAAGTTTAATGTACGACTTTCATTATAATTACGTAAAGACGAAATACGGAGATAGGGTTAAATTATTATTTACCGACACCGATTCATTAATGTATGAAATAAAAACTGTTGATTTTTACGCCGATATCGCTCCAGATATACGGAGTAGATTCGACACGAGTGACTACCCGAAAGATCATCCATCTGGTATCGAAGCTGGAATTAACAAGAAAGTTATCGGTATGTTCAAAGACGAAGCTGGTGGAAAACAAATCGAAGAGTTCGTAGGACTGAGAGCTAAATTATACTCGTATAGAATGGATGGCGAGGATTATAAAAAGTGTAAAGGTGTAAAGAAGTGCGTCGTTAAGAAACAAATTACTCACGACGACTACAAAGACTGCTTGTTTACTAAAAGAGAACAATTACGAAAGATGAACGTTATCAGATCGCATAAACACGATATGTTTACCGAAGAGGTTAATAAAGTCGCATTATCCGCGGACGACGATAAACGAGTAATGACGAGTGATGGAATTCACACATTAGCTTATGGGCATTATTCGCTAAATAGTATATATAATTAAACTAATGTAAAACAAAATGAGTTACGGAATCTTTAAAGAAGTAGATGTTTGTGGAGTTGAATTACCAAACGTTCCTTTGTCGAATATACAACTTCTCGATGTGGTAAAAAAGATTAAGATCCCTAATTTCAGAGGAGTGTATCTACGAGACCAATTACCTAAAAGACCGAAAACGAACGAGTGTGGTATCCTCAACTTTGACGATTCTAATGGAGAGGGAACGCATTGGGTAGTTTGGATGAAAAATCGTACGAAAAAACATTATTTCGATAGTTACGGTCTTCCTCCACCAAACGAACTGTTAGAATATTTACGCAGTCCGGTGTATTATAACAGCGAACGAATACAACCTAACAATGAAGTGTTTTGCGGACATTTATGTTTGTACGTTTTGAAGAAGATTGTTGGTGATGGTCTAGACTTTCAAGAAGTTATCAACGATTTACATTAAAAAAACCTTAGATATAAAATGCCTGTCGATAAATTTGGACATACCGATGTTGGGGTTTCGCAAAGAGTAATTTCTGGAGGTGTTACTCTTTCACAAATAAACAATAATTTCCTTCGTACGGATGGAACGAACGCTGCGACCGAAAATTTAGATTTGAATTCTCATAAACTGATTAACGTATCAGACCCTACCGATCTACAAGATGCCGCTACTAAAAATTACGTGGACGAGAATAAAGTTTCGAGGAACGGCGATACTATGAATGGAGATCTTTTGCTTTCTTCTTCGGATGACCCGTCTATACCCAGGAGACTCGGTTGCGACAATATTCGAGAAGGTCAACGTTTTGTTCTACTTCTCGGTAATACTGGAAATAAGATTTATTACGGCGATGATAGTAGTGTACCTAAAGACGAAAGAAATATCGTAATGATACAAACTACTATCGGGGTTCGCGTTCGAGTAAATAATGGAACCGCTATCGAAATCGTGAAAACCGGTCGAGATACTTCGAGAATTAACGTGTATAAAGACATTTACATGTATGGAGCTCGTATTACGGGTCTACCCGAACCTACTAACGATAGTAATGTTGCTACGAAAAAATACGTAGATACCGCTGTATTAGGTCCTGCGTTTTCTGCTTCTAACGTCCGTAATGGGATACGAGGGGTACAGGAGGTATCTGCCCTCGTTTACACTAAAGTTGAATTTTTGGTAATAACATTCGACACCGATGAAAGGTTTAGTACAGAATTGAGTCGTTTCACTCCGGGTAAAGCTGGATACTACACCGTTTCGACGTATATAGAGTTTCAATCAGTTAATAATGAGTTTGGTAACGTTTATCTATACAAAAACGGGGAATCTTACGCGCAGATCTGTGGCGGTGGGGGTACGGGTAAAGCGTATAATAATTCAATGGGTAATACTTTAGTTAGATTAACTAGTACCGATTACCTCGAAATATACGCGTATTCGAATAGCGATGTAACTATCGAAGGTAGAAGTTTTTCGGCTGCATATTTACGTCCGCTCGAATAATTAAAAAATATATAGGGAATATATTATTTCTGTGTGAAAGTTTCATTACCTATACGTAGGTGCGAGGTAATGAAACTATTAAAACTTACGCGGCTTCTTTTTCTTCCGCATTACTCGTAGATGGGATATCTGTGATTTTTATTTTATATCGTTTTCGCCACGTTTTCCCATCGCTTTCTCTAATTACATTTGGGTTTACATTGTATACCTTTGCGCACGCGTATATCGATCTATACGTTTTCGTTTCCTTTGTTTCGTTGTCGTACACGCTTACGCATCTAGGATTTTCATGAATAGTTTTGAGTCTTAGATATTTCTCAGGGTTTTCTTTCAATTTTAACAGCTCATCCGCGCTGTCTTCAGGTAAAACCCCTCGTTTTATGAGAACTTCGATTTTTTGAAGCCTGTTCATACGAGAAGTTCCTTTGATGTTATGCTCGTTCATTAGTTTTTTTAATTCGAGTTGACTATACATTTCTTGTTTTTATTATAATGAAATTTTCTTAAACCGAAACTTTATATTTTTATGAAACAAACCTAAGTTCAATGTGTTACTGTGTACATTTTCTCACCATCGCTTTGAAGTTTTATAAATCTATCCGAAATAACGACCGCGAACGCTCGTGTGTTTGCTGGTACCACTGCGTTGAAAAACGCTTCGATACTGATATCTACACTCGATGTTTTTATCCTCTCGCATTGCTTGCTTACATCGATTACCACGATCGGGTATAAATCTTTAAAATCTTGCGGTGTAATATTGCATTGCGAGATTAGTTCGTCCATGCCGTAGAATCGTTCGTTAAACTTTGCCACTTCTCGATACAATTGTGCGAAATCTTGATTTGGAAACGATAAGTTGTAATCGACGTGGGGATATCTATCCGAGTTCACCATCGCGTACACGTTTTTAAGATTGCAATGGTCGAAAATCGATGGATTAGCGTTTTGGTTGCCGCTACGAGCCGTCTGAAAACCTACTATTATATATCTTGGTCTGTCAGTAGCGGTTTTAGCACCTAATCTCCAACTAAACTCGGTCGTTTGGGGGACCGATATAGTTTCACACCTACGTGCTCGATACGCGATGGGCACGGTGACTTTTGATTCGATGGTTTTATGCAATTCCATTCTTTCCATATCAGCCGGCATCACGTGCAGCATAAACCAAGCAATTTTATCGATCGTAACCTTTCCGGGGTCATTTAACCCAGCAGCTGCGGCGGCTTTGTAAATAGCGTCGTCGTCGCCTTTACGTACTAGCGCTAAAGTATGTTTCACACCGTAAATTACCTTATCGTAATCGTCGCAGAATCCAAAAATATGTTTTAACGGTACTACAAAACTGAATTTACCTTTATCGTTCGGTCCCCGGGTAATATACGCCTGTCTAATCGCGAATCCGGTATTATCCGCTAAAACCGCTGTACCAGTAGTATCTTTGTACCATAATTGACTTAGACCTTGAGCTTTTGTAAAACCGTCGGGGTACCTTAACAGACCTAACATCGTGGTGGCTTGTCCTGGATTATATATCGTCTCGATATCTTTGTCCGCTAAAGAATACGAAATTTGGCTGAAAAGATGCATTAGTCCATTATTCGTCAACGTCACTACATCGGCATTAGCGTACGGTGTGTCATCCGCTTTAGTTAGTCTTCCTTTGACTAGTATATAAGACTCTGCCGGATGAGCGTATATATTTTGTGTTATTATGTCTATAGTAATTTCACCCGACGTGTTATAATCTGTTCTCGCAGCGGGATCGTATTGACGGAATTCGTAACGCTCGATACCCTCGTCTATTAGTGGTTCTTCCGTAAATCTTAAAATGTCAGACTGCATTTTTTATAAACGAGGATATTTTTTAAACGACTTTCATTCCACCCCCATTTATCGCGCGTACTAAATCTTGAATTTTAACAGCGGTGGTTCCTGAACCATCGATTAATTTATTTATATTCATCGTATCCACCATCGCGGCCGCTTTAGCGTCTGCTTCGCTAAATAACTTATTTAGAATGTCTTTAGATTTTTGTGTAAGTAATACATTAGGTTGAGACGGCTCGACTAGTTTCGTTTGGACTTCTTGATTTTTAGGCGTCAACATTTTAACAACCGCTTTATCCACTAATCGTTTCCCAGCATTAATAGCCGCGTTCTTCCCGACATCGAGAGCTTTTTTTCCAATCTCTTTCGCGACATCTTTACCAGCACTTAGGGCCGTCGACCCTAATTGTCTAGCGATGGTTGATGCGAACAGTTTCTTAACAAATCCCGAAACCGTATCGAGTATCCCAGCCCCACCAATAACGCGTACTTTCTTATACCTTCGTTTAGTAATAACCAGCATTTTATATTAGTAACATTTGTTTTTTATATCGTTCTTTATCGATCGCTCCTCGTCTCAGTAACGCGTCGTATATCGCTACGATCTCGTTTCTTACACCCGTGTTACCCGCTTTGAAGCTGTTCATTCGTAATATTAGATCTTCCACCAAGTCGTTAGGATTTTCTGGAATGGTAATTACATGCGGCGTCTTACCCTCCACTCCTTTACCCGTTTTTGAAGAAGACTTACTTTTCCTCGCTTCCCGTGCCGGTTTTATAGTTTTTTTGTATTTTTGGCTATTGGGCGCTATAATTTTTTCCGGATTGGCTGGGTCATATATAGCATTCGTTTTTTCCAGAATCTCAATATATGATTGGAGATCGTTATCATCGTATATCGTTTCGTTCGGTTTAGCCATCGTCAATAATTCCCAAAGGCCCATAGTTCCGACGTACGTCTTATCTCCAACCGTAATATCGTCTCCTTCAATCGTAATCACATTGTCACCTATATAGAATTGTCCGTCTTCAGATTTTATTCCGAACGTCTTGTCCGCAACCTTTTTACTCGACGCGTATTGACTTAGGTATTTAGTCGCCATATCTCCTAGGTATAAGGTACTAATATCCTCGACTGGGTCCGTATACGCCTCTATGGAAGGGTACTGCGGAAATTGAACGGCTTTTAATGAGGAAGAAATAGATGCGGGAAGCGCTTTTAACGCGTTGGTTGTTGATAAGGCGCTTTCTTTTATATCCGATAACAAAGCTTTTTGTTCTTTCGAAATTGTTGATTGCGAGTCGACGATCGGTTTGTACAACTTCGTTAAATCTCGTTGTAGACTTATATCGCCTAATTTTTCTGATATAAAGTCTTGTTTAATCCTTTTCTTCGTTTTAAGAAACTCGTCGACGATAAAGTCTCTTTTTACGGGATCGGAAATTTTTACAAACGACATTTTATAATTAATACAAAATTTTTAACATAAAAACGTAAAAACATAAAAAACGTAAAAAATATAAAAACGTAAAAACGTAAAAACATAAAAAACGTAAAAAACGTAAAAACGTAAAAACGTAAAAACATAAAAAACGTAAAAACGTAAAAACATACATTAATGTAATTACATGTTCACGTTCACGTTAAATAACTTTCCAAACGATTCCTTGTTTTTTTCGAACATCAACTGAAAAGATTGCATCACGTCTTCTCTTCCTCGGTTGATGAGTGACTGTTTCGTTTCTTCATCAATACCAACTTTAATTTTATTTTTAATTTCTTCTTTCATACCGTTGAATTTTGTAATCTCGTTTAGAATAAGCGAATATTCATCGTCTGAAATATTATCGTTTGTGAGAGCTTTTGAAATGTGGTCGCTGATCGTGTTGAGTTTTGCTTCGGCTAACGTTTTGATCTTTTCATGCTTCTCCGCTTTTAATGAAAGCTTTTTAGAGACTTGACTGCTGATAATACTTAACAAACCCACACCTAATGCCGTTCCTTCCATAGCAATAGCTATGGGTGCCGCGATAATCGTTGATAAAACTCCGATACCTGAAATACCCAGTCCCATCGTAGCTACAACGAAGGCGTTACATATCGCGTTGATTATACTAACGCTTCTACGATACTTTTTACTCAACGCCGCTCTTTTGTAACGTTCTTGTTCGATGTCTTTTTGGATTTCATTAATCTTTTGAAGACGATACCTTTGCGCAGACCCTTCAACGATATGTATCTCGCCTTCAGGTGCAGATGGTGGTAGTTTTGGATAGAGGGATTTCTTTTCCATAATGTATTCCATCGTTTTTAATAAAAGTAATATTTTTTTTAATTATAACACTCATTCTCTATAATTTATATAACATAACGAATCTCCCTCGTTTATGATAACTACCGAATCGGAATTGTTTTGAATAGTAACAATCGTGTCGTCTACATCTTCAGAAATCACCCCATCTTGTAGACTACACATTTCTTTTTTAAGTTTTTGTCGAAGAGAGATGAAACACATACCACGAGTCATCGAAACACCGAATGCTAATGACAGTGTAAACGATGTCTTAGGTTGAATCGTAATCGTCTCTTGAGCGAATATTTCATATCTCCATCCTCCTCGTTGTCTTATAGGAGCATGAATAACTTCTTCTTTCGATAACCATTTTACCGTATTAGGCGGTGTTATAACGACTCTACTTTGTGGTGGTCTTTTTGTCATGAATTTATGAATTGGTTCACGATACGACATTTTTTTACACGATTATAATTTTTAAATATTCTACAAAATCATTCCGAGTATCGGTATATTTTTAAACGGCGAATTCGGTCCGAGTAATAAACCTCGACCATCCACATACCCCGATCCTTGCGTTTTCATATACAAACCGTTCCCCGTTACCGTATTTCCTTTATTCCAAGGCGCGAGATATAAACCATTACCTCTTGGTTCCACTTTAAAAGCTTTATCTCCTTTTTTAACGTACAATACTCCAGATCCGCTAATCTTATCGATTATTTTTGTAGTCGCTGCTGATCCTAGGCCACTCAAAGCACCTTGAAACAGACTTGGCGCAACTGTAGATAGGAGAAATTTACCCGCTGTAGCTAGAAATGGTAGAATTGCACCTATAAAACCACCTTTAATTTTTGAATTATGCACTAATTGCGTTTTACTCATCTTGATCGTTGTTCCTTTTCCTTCTTGGTACGCTTTTGTCATCCTATTAATTTGGGCTTGTGTAAGAGCCAATTCGTGTTCTCCGGATAGATCGTCAAAAGACAGTTTGATATTTACTCCACTTCCCGCTTGAATAGCTCGTTTAATTTTGTCTATCTGCCCTTCCGAAACGTTGACTTTTATATTCGTGTATCGACTCATTTTACATATAACTAAAAAACTTTTAAACATATTTTTCCTGTTTTTTTACGCTTCTCTGATATGAAACTTTATCGATAATTCTTCTCCTCTAAGATTAAGTAATTTTCCTTTTTGATCCGTAAGCTTCGTTTCCATCGATGAAATCATAGACGTCGTAAGAGGAAGATATATTAAATTCTTTGGCGCTTCGATAATCTTATATCCCGGTCCTACATTCGGGAAAAAAGAATATATCACGTTTGCCGTTGTTCCATTAGAATACGAACCTCCAATTATATCGCTCGTCACTCTCAAACTACTCACATTAATTATATCCACTAAATTTTCTGATTCATTATACCCAGACGAATATACTCGGTTATTGAACCCTAGAGTAGAACCAATAGAGTTTTCAGGTGTAAAATCAACCTTGAAATTAGGAGCGATATTTAAAACTGCTTTTAATGTGTTGTTGTTTGGTTCGAGAGATATATAAGGTTCACCACCTTCTGGTTCAGAATGACCGTTATCTTTCATGATTCTTTGTACGTATTCGTTCATATCAGTGATTTCATAACTACCTTCCGGTATTTCTATATTATGCCATGTCGTACCACCATCGGGAGAATATTTAAAGTTGTTATTCGTAGGGTTAATATTCGGAATCGAGTTATACGTTTCGAGTCCAACCAAAGCCATTTCATACGTCTTGTTTCTATCCAACTCGATTACTGGTGCAAATTCTACTCTAATTCTGGTGTTCTTCTTGTTCAACAAAATGTAAAACGATGCTTTAGGTTCAGTGTTGCGTGCAGTCTTTTCCATAGCATTTATCATCTTTTCCGTATGCGTGTCCATGTTCTTTTTTTATTAATTAAGGAATTTTTAAATATCATCGTTCGAAATTTCAGGATGCGTTGGAACATAAAATGTATCCAGCCCCGATCGATATTTGCCATTATCCTTTTTGCTACTTAAATCTATTACAACAAATCCGTGTGGTTGTTCCCATGCCATCTCGCATAGACTTCGAAATTCCTCTTTTTCCATGTCCGTACTCACATGGTCGTTATAGATATGATTAATATTTTTCATATCTTGTGGAAATAAACAGATAAAATTTGCGTTCTCTCTGATGGTTTGTCTAGGTAATTTGAAGTAATTTTGGGCGAGGTAAAAACAATCCACATTACTATGTCTTCCTCTGATGTAATACGTTTCGCATTTGTTTTGTTTTTCTAATTGTAAATCATCGAAAATCATCAAGTTTTTCTTCTCCCTGCTTAAGTCTCTAGGATCCGGTACGTCACTCGCGGTTTCAAAGAACTTACAGCAGATGTCGGATTTCTCACCCGACATTTTAGCGGTTTCCTCAACGACTACTGCCGGTGATACGCCACATTTCATAATCACATCTTTCAAACCGAATAAATTGAGGATCGTTTCTTTTGGTAATTTTTCTTCGAATGCTTTCTTAAGAATTTTATACTCCGGTTGAAACAGAGATTTACCGAATAATTGCACATTGTTATAGTCCAACCACCCCGGTCTTAAAAGTAAATTCAGTAGTAGGGTCGTTTTGCCACACCCCGATTTTCCCACAATCACTCCTCTTATACTCTTCGGTAATAGAGGGTTATTGGTTCTTTTTGATAGCGAGTCATTCCACGATAAATCTTTTACTTCCATCGTTTTTTTTTAATATAAAACTTTTTGTATTTAAAATAAAAGAGTTATTATGTATTGCGTAAAATGTAAAAAACATACCGAAACTAAAGATGCGAGGAATGTCGTTAGTAAAAACGGAAGACCTATGCTTAGAGGTGTGTGCGTCGACTGTGGCACTACGAAAACGCAGTTCGTAAAAATGAACGAAAAAGGAAAAGACCACGTTACCGGCGGTGATATGGTTAACTCTTTGAACGCAATTACCAGTAAAATTAAACTACCATGGGCTAGATATCCAGGAGAAATACATCTTCCAGGAATGAATTTTGCGGGTCCTGGTACGAGATTAGATTTAAGATTGAACCCCGATAGTACTCCTAAGGAAGATTCCAAACCTATTGATAGAGTCGATAAGGCGGCGTATATACACGATTTAGCTTATGCGACATATCCAGATACCGAAAACAGAAATGTTGCCGATAAAATTATGATAAATGAAATAAGCGGTATAACGAATCCTACTATTAGAGAGCGTTTAGAAAGAGCTTTTATAAAACCTATACTCAACGCAAAAGTGAATTTTGGTCTCGGGGTTCCATCAACTTCAAAAAACTTCGAACGACTATTAAAAAAAACGTCGAAAATAAAGAAGACGCAGTAAAATGGGCTGATGAACTCGCGGAAGAACTACATAAACCCGTAATAAAACATTTTCAGAAAAGAAGAGTTTACGTAAGAGATATCGATGAAATATGGGCAGCCGATTTAATCGATATGCAAGCATACGCAAAAGACAATGATGGTGTTAAATATCTGTTAACCGTTATCGATGTTTTTTCTAAATACGGTTGGATCGTACCATTAAAAAATAAGAACGGTGAAACAGTAGCAACCGCTTTCGAGAAAATATTTAAAAGTAGTGGTAGGAAACCCGAGAAACTTTGGGTAGATAAGGGGAAGGAATTCTATAACAAACACGTTAAAAATTTAGGAATGAGCCTATATTCAACCGAAAATGAAGAAAAATCTTGCGTTGTCGAACGATGGAATAGAACGATGAAGGAAAAGATGTATAAGTATTTTTCAGCTAATTCTACCACAAAATATATCGATGTTTTAAACGATATGGTAGATCACTATAATAACACTAAGCATAGTTCTATAAAAATGACTCCGATAGAAGCCAGCGAAAAAGCAAACAAAAGTAAAGTATGGTTAAATTTATACCCAACAGATTTTAACGAACGTGCGACTCCAAAACTCTCGATCGGTGATAAAGTAAGAATTACGAAAAAGAAGAAAACATTCGAAAAAGGGTTTACTCCTAGATGGACTGAAGAAGTATTTACTATATCAGGAGTACAGTATACAGATCCTCCAACGTATAAAATAACCGATTATAACGACGAAGAAATAATTGGTACATTTTACGAACAAGAACTACAAAAAACTGAGCAAGAAATTTATAGAATCGAAAAGATAATTAGAAAACGTGGAAATAAGTCTCTCGTAAAATGGTATGGTTACCCAGAATCGTTTAATTCTTGGATCGACAACGAGAGCTTATTAGCATTATAAATGAGAATATATTTTTTAAAAAAAAACTTTAAAATTATGAGAGTTTAACTTCTTACTTATTAAAATTAAATTATTTAAAAGTTTCTTGATAATATAAAATACGAGACTACGAAAATGAATTCCATTATTACTTTGAACACAGAAAATGTTGAAACTCCCGTGTGGTATAATTTAACACCCATATCTGAGCCTACAACACAGGCAGATTCATTTTTAACTCTCACTTCTAATAATGTAAAAGTTATGTCCCACTTTATTTCTGAAGTGAAAGACGCTTGCAATGAATTCGTAACCGAGGTTTTCGACTTGATCGGAGACGCTTCTGATGAGTGCGAATGTAGTGATAGCCAATATAGTGAAAATGATGGTGAATATAGCGAAAGCGAATGTAGTAATAGTGAATGTAGTGATTGTAGGATGTGTTATAAGAACGAAGAGACCAAAGCATCGGTTTCACCTGAGGATCCGGAGGAGTTAGAAGATTTCAACAACGAACTTACTAAAAAGATTGTTGCTAATGAATTCGAGGCCATCATTTGCGATCTTAAGAACAAGCTTAATAACTTGGAAACGAGGTATTTTGCAGCGAAAGATGCGTTTCACAAGCGTGTATGTAAAGATCTCAATACATTTATAAGTTCAAACTTCATTACCAAGACAGCGATGTAAACGACATGATATTTATTACTTTATATTCTATAACTATGGTGTTAGTTATAGAATGTAAATAGTTGTCATTGTGGGAGAAAACTGTTGATTTCGTTGAACCTATAACATGGTTCCGTGCGGGAATTTTGGGGGAATTTAACCTATAAGCTCCTAAATATTGCGTGCACGAGATTTTGGGAATTTCCAGTAGTTTCGATGACGTCATCACGTGATTATTTTTGATGGGGGGACCTATAATATGGTTGTTGTGCGCGAGATTTGGGAATTTCCGGTGGTTTCGGTCACGTGATCATATGGATTTTTGAGGGGGAACCTATAGGTTGAAATTTAACCTATAGTTTTGGTTGTTGTCCCAGTCCCCGGGTTTTGCTACTACTGTTGTCAGCAAGTCTTTTGTCTCTTAATTTTAGGCATATCTACTACTTCGATACACTAGCTCATAAATTCCTTATTAAACACCATATTCCTATATTTTGAATCCCTGGCACTGTCCTTTCTTGGATCAAATTATGCCCTTCCCCTCTCTCTATCTCTGTCTCTCTCTTAATGCTGCTGTTTCACCTGAGGTATTCCACAGGGTTCTGATTTTCGGAACATTCTGTTGATTCTTTCTACGTCTGCAAAACGATAATATAAGAAGCTAAGCTTAAACAGCTTACCGGATCTTGCTAAAGAGATGATTTCACGCACTTGCACTCACGTCACATGCTGTTCATAATCAGTACTAGGCCTTTGTTGTCTGCTGCTTATCCTGCTAAGTTGTATTAATAGCTAGAAACCTACGCCGCTACGATCTGTTTTCTGTTATGAGTTTGTAAGCATCCTCTTTCAATTAAATATAGAATCAGGACGACCCTGCCGACTGAACATTGTCTGATTCGCAAGCTGAGGCCAATGTCTCATAGTAACATCCTATTATTAAGTTGAGTTGTTATTGAGTCTATTCAGTTCTTTTCGCATGTATAGGCAGTAACGTGTAGGTGTATAGGCCAAACATTAAACTGGATACACTGAATTGTGTATAGGTTGCATTAGAACGGATTGATTTAGAGTAGCGTTTAGTTTCTCTTTTATATCTTTAGATGTAGAGAAGCTTAGTTATAGTTATAGTATACAGTTATATATGCGTGTCACTTCTGTAACCCCAACCCTACACGGCCGGTGTAGGGTTAGTGTTCTCCTTTCCTCCGTTTGACGAGGGCCGAATGAGGTCAGCTTCCAATGATTCTTGCAAGACCGGTGCACGATCTCCTCACCCCACAGGATCATACAGACCTTGAATCACACTGAAAATGGGACAATGAATATGGCGAGACCCATATAAGCGGACGAGTACACATGGGTGGGAGTTTTGAGTTCAAGGAGGTTTGGAGTGCAGTTTGAAGCTTAGTTGGTAGTCTGTGAAATGCGGAGTTTGGACGCCCTGCAAATCCGAGGGTAAGCACACGATGTGACGCGCTGAAGTGTGAACTCTTGAAGGACAGTGTCAGAGTTTACAATAGCTCAGCTGGAGGCATTCCAAGTGCGAGATGACTGCCCCTTTCCCCTACATTCCACTACTTCAATGGTTCTCTCAGTTTTCACCTCGGGACCACTTTACCGGAGTTAAACTTACCGTAGAACCCTTACGCAACAAAACACCCAAACCATAGAATATATGTATATAACATTATATAGCATATTATATGTGTGTGTTATGTTGTACGTAGAGAAGGACGTTGCGGAAATATTGGGTAAACTCACCACATCGGACCATCTGGCTCACGCTCGCGAACCACAGATGGTCCGCCGACGACATTGGGAACCACCGAATAAGGCAAGGGACATGGCAGGTTTACTAAACTTACTTTGTGAAATAACAGACTTACAATATGCGTGACGTCATCTTTGGCTGGAGTCCTAGAAGGAGTTTTTATCATGCCTTAAATCTTAAGGCGGCCGAACACGGCAGTAACCGATGTTTCCAGCCGGCAATTCTCTCAAAGATCTATGATGTCACTGGTGGGTCTTGAATGAGTCGTCTTGCAGTGATATATGTCAGTATTTTACATTACCATAACATGTGGGATCTTAGTAACTTCTTATTTATTCAAAGGATATAATATGGTGAAATGGGAAACTTTTACAGGGTAATTGTTTGTGACGGAGATAAAAAAATTTATACTTTCACATAAACATGGTAGGTGATGACATATACCAATTTATTTGTTTGAAAAAATAAGAATTGGCATGGCTTTACTCCACCCGATGATCGACTTGCTTCTTGACCTATATCTCACTAGGGTTGAAGAATATATAAGACTGAAAAAATTCTGTCTGCATTTCTCTTTAATTTGCTTGTGATTCATTTTGATATACTAAACACTTCGTTGTGCAAAACTGGTGTTTCCTGATGTGTCGTGGTGCAAATGAGAAGAACTTGGTAATGTCTTAAAGGATTAGTTAAATTATAGTTGATTGAATGAATTACTTGAATATGCACTTCAAATATTTTTTCTGTTGGACACTGTATACAGCCTATTAGCCTCGCATTTATTTTGCTCCTTTATTTGAGGTTACTTATTGTCATTGTAATCACAGATTTATTTAGCATCTCTTCAAGAGAGACTCATCGGCAGCGCTGCCGCCGGAAAATACAAAATCATGGTCGAACATAATGGTTTTCAAGCGCTAATGAAAGGTTATAAGGAAAGATCGAGCAGCTCATGTCATAGGTTACTAGGCTACTTATTCCAGAAGGTGAAGCTTCTGTGCTGCACCTTGGAAGATTGAGCTGGTGGGACAATCAGGTCATCTTGTGCAGCAAAGAGAAAGGATTTATACCCACGAATGGATGAGACCAAAATACAACTCCCTAGCTGTGTAATAATTATAATTTAACTGTGCAGTTTCTATAATTACTTGTTATGTTCATTCATTCTTGGTTACAAAATAGTTACTTATTAACAAGTAAATGTAATGCATAGTTCTGTAAATCGCCGATCCATATAACAGCTTTATAAAATCTTCTACTTTACTTCATGCTTTGTGTTTCTAAAGCAGTTGAGCAAACAGATACAGTAATGTTCCATCAACTTAAAGTTTTTTTTAAAGAGAATTAACGAAAGAAAAACACATTTTCACAAGAAGATTATATCAGAGTCAGGCATGTGCAAAAGTATTTCCACAAGTCCTGCAGAGTAGAAACGTCTGCAATGTATGCTACTATGTTCCATGTTAACAATTTAGACTAATTTGCCAAGTACTGTATGAAAGAGTTTTAAATAATAAATTGCATAATTCACATTTATTTTTTAAAATAAAAACTTGGGCAGCTAATTTTTAAATAGTTCAAGAAAGTCTTCCTTCAAAGGGTTACAACACACATGGACTCAGTGCTCCATAAATTTCTTGTCCATTTCAAATATTACACTGTAAATCGCACAACTGTATTGTTTCAGGAAAGGTTGAGTGTCAGCAACAGATGATGTCTGATTTCCAAATAATTCCAGATTTTGAATTTCTTCTGTGTGAGTTCTGGCATGACTATCGGGCTTCCTAAATGCTTCATGACATGTGTATGGCCTATCTCTATTGAGGAATTTTGAATGCCTATTTATGTCACCTTTCCTTGCGAAAACCTTTGTGCATAATTCAAATTGATATGGCTTCTCTCCAGTTTGGGTTCTCTGATGGTAATTCAAATGACTTTTGCATAAAAATGATTTATCACATATGTGACAAGCGTCGTTCTGCCCTCTCGACATTCGACCTCCGAATTTCCTCTAAAACACCTGGCTTTAACAGGTGACACTTCTTAAGTGAGGGCCCCGGATCCGTTCTTAACTACGGTAGCATTTATTTTGCTTAAAACAGTTGAAAGTTAGTCAAACTTGATACCATTTTAGTTTGTTTCCAATTAAAACAGAAAGATACTTCGTTCCTTGTTTCTGGTCTGCATTGTTCCCATAAAAGTGTTCTTTCCTCTGCCGATTCCAAAAAAGGTGAGCTCTTACAACACATTTAGTTAAACCTGGGTACAAAACTGTTAATCAAACATGGAAGTATTATTTGTGTGAACAGGTGCAAAAGTGGAGAGGAAATGCATAACACGCAGATCTGAACAGCAAACCCGTCTAAGTGATGAACAAGGACTTCGTTCTCTGCAGTAAGCATTTGAAGAGTCACAGTTTGCGAACAACAAACGTGAATACAGTTCCAACACTGTTTGATGCTCCTTAGAAGCCACCAGCAGTAAAAAATACACCACAGTCCTCTGTCAGACATCTTCCAAAGTTGACTCCTAGCATTCATATCAAAGAAAGTGGACAGTAAAGAAGTTCTTATCGTGGAACAGTCTTTCCCTGAAGCTCTAAGTCTAGTCAAAATAAAGATGAGTTCGTCAAATATAACCCTATGTGTATGTCGCTGATTGTATCTAATTATTTATATAGCACCTGTTAGAGTCTCTTAAAGGCGGAGTCTTCAAGCAAGATGAGAGTGAGCACCGTCTAAACGTGTTCGTCGCCGTTGTATTCCAACTTGAAATTCTGAAATACCTGCAAAAGAGCTCTGTGGCGACCTACAAAGGTCGAGACTTTTCTGAGGAAAGGCAGGATTCATCTAAGAGAACTGGCTGCATTTCCTCGTTGAACTGTGCGGAATTTCTGCCCGATGATGACTCATCAGGATGGCTGAGTGATCTCAGCAGAACATATCTTGAGGTGTCCTGGTCTTGAGCTGCAGAAAACGTTCCTGAAAACAAAGCATTCCTTTCATTCGTTTACTTATCCCTCTGATTATCCATTTGATAATCGACCCTAGAGTACACCAGGCAGCTCCGTGTTCTCTCTCTATCTCTCGAGCCGGCCTGGTCGATAAAGACCTCAAGATCTGTTCAGCCCTTGCTCTCATACCGCGATTTGTGTTCTCTTGTGCATTGGAACGTCCCTCTGGAAAAGTCATCCCCTCATTAACGCCAAGAAAAGTTTTAATCTCACCCAAAGACTCTACGTTTGCGTCTATCAAAGAAGCAATGTCTCAACGCCTTGAGCAGGCATCTTAAAGGCGCAGTATACACGTTTAAATACCAACAAGCATAAGACTGAATTTCCACCTGATTCTCCGTTGTCATTTTCCAAAACGTGCTGAGCTGTTTCTTCTTCGTTTTCTTGTAGTAGCATATCCGATCGATTCTTTGTTCGATGTCGTCTATAAAGCAACAGAGCAGCGAGGCCGATAGCGACACCTACCAGAAGAATTACCGCAACTGAAATGCCGACGGCGTGTCCAGGCTTGCCGCTTAGACTCATCTGAGGGTTAACGACAAGATCACCTGAAAAAGAAAAACTGAGATGAATAAGAAAAGAAGATAGGTATAGAAGAAGATAGAAAATGTTATTCACCTGAATAACATTTTCTCATATTATTACCTAGCTTTCAAAAGCAGCGTAGTAAACAGCTTTATAAATCCTTTTAAAGTCAATGCAAGCAGAATAGTAAACCATTTCAATCAACCAACGTAACAATAAATCAATATTATTACATTTATATTTACATACATCATATGATAAATCAGTCCATTTATATACTTCAATGTCAATGTCGTAATAGTTGATATATTCTGCCGAAATAATACAGTGACATTGCCATCTTAACGCATCTGTAACGACGCTTCTAGCTTAAGACCAGGCCTACTAACTAACGTGGGACGTTGCGAAATAGGACAGTTTGCTTGCGTCCAGACTTTAACGTACAGTATGTACCTTTTGAAAGCGATGAACAAATGACAATCTAGCTGATCTAAACAGTTGCGACTTAATATAGACGTTAGTACAAAAATTATCGTTGTCGTACGATGCAACCGGGTCCATGAACCCTAAAAATGGTGCCTTAATTTGTCTCAACGTTGGACGGAAGTCCGTTGGTTGGGCTCTGCGTGGGTGCGGGAACCAACCAATGTTAACCCACTAGTTATCCCTGTCCTTGAAACAATAACCATTCAGAGTAAGGATTGCAAAGAGAATAATACTACCATGCGAGGTGATTGTGTATTCGATGAGAAATGTTTTCCCAGTCGCTGTGGCATCTTTGTTAAAGAATATATCGACCGCTGCGCAGCTGAAAAACGTTAGCTGTGTGCTCGAGTTGAGATCATCGCAGGATCTGTGGCTTACGTTGTAATTCAGTGAAGGTTGGCCATTGATACAGGTTATCTGAACAAGCAGCACAATCAAGGGTAAAAGTTACATAGTGCCATTTCTAATGGAAAGACTGCAATGAGGCAAAACGCATTATGCGCAAAAGCAAATCAGTTTGTCATGTTAAGTGCCACTGTAACATTCAGAAAGGCGTTTATCATAAGCATCAAGACACACACACCCACACATATATATATACACTATTTATATTACATTTTTTGGTGTTTGAGTCCTTTTTTTGAGCTAAAGAAGAATTCACTTAACTTCGGCTTAACTTATATCACCTTCTTTTACTTTGGTAATTGGACTGACATCCAGTATTAACCGGGTTTGAGCAAGTTGCATTTGTACGTCAGCGCATCGGTAACTTATTCATTAAAATTACGGCACTCCAGAAACAGTGACATCAGGCAATCATATTAGAGTCGTGTTTTTGGTCTAGGTCTTTTTCAATCGAACTGCAGATCTTACGGAAAGGTCGCAGCATAAATGACATTCATAGTAGTTTAAGCTAAATAAAATAGGACTCACCTGAAGCCAGTCACGTTGGCAGTTCTCACCCACCAAACTTTGGAGGCTAATCGACGAAATCGTGAGATATATTGAACTGTTTTCCGTGGCGTTAATAACATAGTTACAGTCGAAATTGTCTCCATAATTTGTGTAATTCCACGGGAAATTAATCGCTCCGGATGGACCATCACAAAAACGAACGCCACATAAAGAATCTAAAAGAGGTGGCAAAGCAAAACTCAAATTAGCCTAAAGTAATCGTAAAAATAGATATCGCTGCAATTTTGATGAGACTACCATAAAACATTTAATGTGATTGATCATTATGAAGAGGGGAGTACTTTGTTGATGGATCATGATGCGGACGCTGATGAAATTTTTTATGTTGATGTTAAGCTGTGTTCTAGCACGTATCTTAGTACGGATAAATTGAATGACAAAGCCACCGAGCTAGGTCATTTTAATAACTTTTCTGTCTGCATTTAAATTGCGGGAGTCTGCTTTATAAAGTCTCAGATGTTACTGACACTTTCACAAGCAACAGTTTTTGCCTGCTAATGAAAGTTGGTTGGAGGGCGATGATCTGGGAATGTATCTATTCCTGGGTATAATTTTGTGTGTAAATCCTGGGATGGCGTAGAGGTGCCGGAGTGGAGTTTTATATCAGAGATGTGATTTTTTTGATACCATTGAAACCCAGTGGCGGTGGTGAAATACAATAGTTTTGAACATATGTTTATAAGACTTCGGCAAAGTAAAGGTGAAGACGTTGTAATTGGTACCATAAATGTCCTCCCGGTCTTTGTGTTGAGAGGTTTAAAATGGATTTTGCCAACCTTTTGTCTAGACTTGACAGCATCAAGATTAAGATCATTATGGCCGGCGATTTCAATATAGATCTACTCAAAATTCAGAAACACCGTCCAACGCACAGAGTTTTTAAAATACCATATCTTCCTACAATTTTCTGCCAACCATTCTACGTTCTACCCGAATCACATCATATATCTTAATTCATGATATTTCTGATCACCTGCCAGTAATGTTTCACACTTCTCTTTATGTCAACAAAACATGTTCAGTAGCACTCTCTGGAGATTGATTAATGAAACATATATGGCAAAGTTCAAAACCTTATTGATGAATGTTGATTGGTCAGAAATTATGTTGTTTTCTAATGCAAATGAACCGTGTATTGCATAATCTCGCTTTAAAAAAATTTATAAGCAATTGTAGAATGTCTTTTCCAAAAACGAAAAACTTCACGAAAAGTTATTTATAACATAAGACAACCTTGGATGACCAGTGGATTGTTCAAACCATGCAAGAAGAAATCTGGACTTCATTCTATATTTTTAAAGAAATCCTAAATATTCCAATAAAAAGCCTTCATTAAATTCGTAATATATTTTAAAAAAATGAAAACTTGTTGAGAAGATGTATTATGCTAATAAATTTTTCCTATGCGGAAATGATTTGAAAAATGTGGAGAAATATAAGGTTATTATTAAATGGTGATAGTACTAATGTTTTTACTATAAATGACACAAGCATATTTGATAAATCTGAGATCGTTAACAGGTTTAATGAATATTTTGTAAGCATTGGGCCTACTCGGGCCTCAAAGGTAGGCCTACTAGGAAATGAACTCATATTTGATAAATTTTTAACTGTCTTCCCTTGTTCTTAAAGGAGATTGTTGGCGATTACTGAGAAGGATATAATCGATGTTACAGATCAGTTGCGAGTATCTTCCAGTTGTGAGATTGATGAAACAGACCCAAATATTGCGAGGGTCACAGTTCAGTTCATTACTCAACCTTTGGGAGGTAATATCAACTCCTTTCTCTTCGGGCGTTGTTACAGCAGATATAAAGGTAGCTAAAATAATTCCACTTTACAAATCTGAGGAAAGATGTAAAATAAATAACTATAGACCTATTTCTGTCTTTTCTTATTTCTCCAAATAGTTTGAGAAAATCATGTATAATAAGCTGATGGATTACTTATTATGAATGAACTTACTATCGCCGAACCAATTTGGCTTCCGTAAGGATCACTCCACGTTTATGGCACTCTTACATATGCTGTATTGTGAGATCTATGATTCTATAGAAAACAATGAATTTTCTTTAGGAATAATCTTCAATTTTTTAAAGCTTTTGACACCGCAGACCACCAATTCATTCTACTAAAAAACTGGAACACTATAGTATCAGATATATAAATCTGCACTGGTTCACTGAATACTTTAGGAATAGGTCCAAGTATGCCTATTTTTTAAGTTAACAAATTGGTTACTTGTAGAGTTCCGCAGGGCTCTATATAAGGGCGGCTGCTTTTCTGATATATGCTAATGACTTGTCAATTGCCTAAAATTTTTCATTTTGTCCTGTTCGCTGATGACACCAATGCCTTTATTTCAAATAAATCATTGATCTCTTTGTTTGACAGAGCTAACCAGAAACTTCAATTAATCTGTTCTTGGTTTGGAGCTGACAAATTATCTCTTAGCAGTGAAAAGACTAATTTTTTTTATTTTCCGTCCTCACCGAAAGCCTTTTCCTGCGTACGATTATTATGGATAGTAAATTGATCAACCAAACTATATCTTGCAAGTTTTTAAGTGTATACCTGGACCAGAATTTAACATGGAAGGATCACATAGATCTCATATCCAAAAAGATTGCAGAAACATTAGTATTTTGTCCCGACACAGCTTGTCAAAATCTACGTTGCTTAATTTATATTATGCCTTAATTTTCCCGTACCTATCTTACTGTAATATTTCATGGAGCTCACATTATCCCTCTCGGTTGAATGCACTTGAAATCCTACAGAAACGCACCATTCGAGTTATTTTGAATGAATGCTGGTCCTCTAGCACTAAGCCCACATTTCTATTTTACAGAATATTGCGACTACGAGATATACTGTAGCAAAATTACAAATAAGTTTGTTCATGTTTCGGTATCATTGGCATATGTTGCTTTCAAATTTTGATGAATTCTTTTACCTAGATTTCTGATATGAGTGCTTATAATACTAGGGGATCAGTTTCTTACCGCAGTGTTACTGCTAAAACTAAATTAAAGCAGTCTTCTATTAAATATACTGACCCGGCAATGTGGAATTCTCTTCAAGATGATGTAAGAAATATAATGACTGTCAATTTAAAACTAGATTAAAGAAATGCTTGAAATCTATTAGCGTCTTCATATGTAATAAGTTAATATAAATGTGTTTTTTGATTGTGTTGAAAATAGTTACTGTATATATATAATAATAATGTTATTTTACTGTGTAATCTGTAATCTTTCATATCCGTTTAATCTTTGTGCAGTTGTCATATGTAAACATTTTCATGTTTGTATAATCGCCATATCTTAACACTGTAAATGGGCCATCCGAGTTTTAGGCGGGTCTACCTGACCCTTTTCGGTTGACCCATTGACCTGCACCACCACTGTGTATATGCTATGGCTGATTTGTATTGGATGTTATACTTTCTTGTATGTTGGTGCTCCGTCAATAAATTTTTCAATCAATCAAAAAATCATCAAAAATTCGATATTTCTACAGCGTCTGAAAAAGCCAAGTTGCCGAAATGAGCTGCTTCACAGGCGCTCAATCAAACAAAATCGATAGGCAGGAATGGTTCGGTTCCAGGTCAAGATCCAAGAGTCAGGTAGGCAGAGAGTCAGACGGCTGTGGAAGATAGCTTTTGGAAGTGGAGCAGCAAGAGAGGTAATGGGAAGAGGAGGAATCAAGATAGGATATAGGAAAGTGGATAGCTTTCAGTTTTGAGTGAAAAATCTTCGTAGAGATTGTTAGGGCTGAAATGTTGGTGAGCTCATAGGATTGCCCAGATACTTGATGTAATTCTAATGAGAGTTTATTCCAGGGTGTGGAGCAGCTATGGCTATGGAGCTGTATCCACGCTATTCCACCATGTCGCCGATCCTGGGATTTTCTGCGTGCAATGTGCAGCCAGAAACTACGTCGTTCCAAATCCTTTCAACATGGTCCTGAATCTACCAGTTGACCTTTTCCAATACTTGGGGTCTTAATTTATTGCAGCCTGTAGTTTTATCTTATGGTCTTTTTCAGGTCGACTTTGCTAAAGAACCGCCGTCCTACATACATTACATTTATATGATAATCACAAACATCTATATTGTAATTGTAACCAAAACTTTGTACAGCGCCCATTTAAGAAATATTCGTCACAGGCTCACCCTAACAGCACATAGATGGAACACTGTCTGCAAAAAAATCAAGCATTAAGATTTTAAACTCATTGCATGTGTGCTGCATTAAAAATGCAGTTCCTCCCACATCAAACTATATATATATATATATATATATATATATATATATATATATATATATTCCCAAAGCTTAGCATACTGCTGGTCGCCCGAGCCGCAGCAATAAACAGATTGCTGCTTGTTAATGCACTTCAGTGACGGTTCACAGCGTTTAGGGTTATCTGTTCCCCATCAGCATCCTCAAGAGCAACCTCAAGAATGCGGGTTAGAACATACTTTATGGAGTGACACTTTCTAAACCATGACCTTTTTGTTCAGTAAGAGGGAGTTTACACTAACCTGTATCTCTAACTATGTATTGGAGTCTGAATCCTCCGTGGTTTATGGACGAATCAGTAACAAAGTATAGCACCACCACCGCGCAATTGGAAAATGTAAGTGTCAGCTGCTTCTCTTTTATTCCACAGTACCTTCTGCCAAAATTAATGTTCATCACCGAAGTTTTATCCGAAAAACAGGTTATCTAAGCATACAAAGTTACACATTACTAGATCGAATATTTTATTATTTTACAGTGTTGTTTCATTCGACTGTTCATTTGCGATTGAATGAAAGAAGGCTGGACGGGACGAGGGAATCATTGATTGATTTATTGGCTGAATGACTGACTGACTGCATGGTTGGCTGGCTGAATGATTGGTTGATCGACTGGTTGACTGACTAACCGATTAATTGAGAGATTGATTGATTGAAAAGGTTATACGGTTTACTATAGCCTGTCTTTACCTAACTTTCCTCACCTTACCACGATCGCTCCGAATTCGCTTAAACTACTTACGATTAGCCAGTCGCTTGAGCAGTCGTCTTCTGAAGATTTGCTGGATATTCCTTCAAGCTGGAATGAGATGAAAGAAAGTGAAATGACTTTCCTCGGACCGCCAAGGATAGAATACATGCAGTCTAAGTTGTGTGGATAAGAAAGAGGGAACCGCGGTGAAATGATGACTCCAGTTGGAAGAGTGAATGACGTATTGCCACAAGCCTCATCTGACAGCAAAACAGTCATTGAGAAAGGTAGTGAAATTTCTCATTCAAACATTTTTCAGCGCTTTTGAGAGGCACCTAAAAGGCGCTTTATTAATTGTCCTTAAATATGCATATTGTTATATTACATGTGTACAGTGAAGAACGCTGTTTTGGTACGGCTTACAAGATTGATTATCCGGTCTTTTATAGAACTCGAATGTTTCTCTTCAAATGATTTCGGAATGGGGCTTTGCTTTGAAGAAAATATCGATTGATACCTTGTGCAGTGGTATAACGATGCGATAGAAGTTCTCAGAATAGAATAGCATAGATTTGAATAGAATACAGTTGAACTGAATTGATTAGCTTAGATTAGATTAGCTGTTTTGTTACTGGGTTTGTGTTGACTTTAGTGATGTTGATCGATAATAACTAAGAAGTAAATTTTCAATAATTGGTAAAAGACAGCGGCTTGCCGTCATCTACCATTGTGTATCGCACAGTGAATCCTGAATAAAGTTCCGCGTGGGTGTTGGAGTAATTAAGCAGAACTATGTTACAACAGTCAAACCTGACTACAAATTTATGCAGCCATCCGCATAGTTTTCTGTCAGCAACAGGATGAGCCACCGAGGTTCCGTTCGTCAAACAGGTTATCTGTTCAAGTAATGACAAATAAGCTTTGGTTAGGTAATTAATTACAAAAACGGTTAGAAAATTAATTAGGAATGAATAGGTTTCTACTTATTTTCCATTTATATGTTGGATCCTCATCAAATTGAATGTGGACATTTGCATCGTGAACACCTTTTGTTTCGCAGGAACAGCGGAAAACAACAGCAGAATCTATCAAAGAGCACCGTTCCCAAGAATGTCCAGAAAAATTAACAACGTTTTAATCATGTCATGAATTTGTCCTCTAACTGGCTCATGACTCAATGGTTTCTTACAAATACCGATTTACACAGTCATTTTCATTATTATTTTCGACTAAAATGGGCCACCGCAGATTATATACAGCGACCGTCGACGAAAACAACAATAGAAAAAATATTGTTATGGCACAATCAGACGACTAACCGTCATCGAGTCGTTTTCACAGTAACTTGAGAACAGTTCTCCTAGATATAAATGGTCGACGCTAATGACTACTGATTTAAACTGGCCACCATAGATGGTATAAAGGCAATTGACTGCTTTCCAGTTAAGCAAAGGTAGTCGCTGCGATTCGATGATCCCATATGGAGCTGAGAGAGATGTATCGCCGCATTCCTCTCCTGTGAAAATAGCACAATGTTACCTCTTACTCGGTAAACAGCTTTGCGTCATTCGCTATCGTCGTTGTTCCCGTTAAGATGACAACCACAGCTACCACCATCACGCCACAATCATCACAAACAACCACTGCAACCACCACAACCACACCTTCATCACTGCCAACACCACAAATCTAACACCAAAATCATGACCACAACCATCACAACCACTTCTACTTCCACAACTACACAAAAATGACGCTACCGTTACCGCTACCACTGCAACAGCCACCGCCATCATCATATCCATATAATGTATAAGACGCAGTACACGCTCTTTTGATCATACTTGGTCCAACAGCAATATAAGGAATACGGAATGTCTCCGGGTAGTCATAATTCATTGAGTGGATGGAAAACTTCAGCGCACGACAGTCGGCGAATAACAGTTGACTCAGTGGTAAATCAGTCGTTGCTATTTCTCGGTTGCAGAATACTCTGGTTGTGTTAGGATTCAGTCTTGTCTCTCCTTCTGATATGCAGCTGACCTGCAGTGAAAGATAAATAGATCTATGAATGGTTGTCGTTTCGTTAACGTCTTGCATATAGTTTGTCACCTGCGTCTTCTCGTCGTGCAATGCTGTTAGTTGTAAAATGAATTAATGGATTGCAGTCAGTGGAAATCAATTCGATAGTATGACTTTCCTGGTTAATTTAAAATTTAGTTTTACATTCATGAGGGAGTACAGGTAGCCTACCGTTATATTTTCTCTGTTGCAGTCGTGGAATGACTGTAGCAGCTGCATCCGTTGCCCAAAAACGACATTCAGCAAAATCGTACTCTTCTGGTCTGTCGAGATGGTGTAGGTGCAGTTGACTGTACCCAGAGTCTCAGTCGGATTCACTGGTAAGCTGATGATCCCAGATGAATTGGTGAACAGAGTATCGCCACAATCGAGCTCTTGGATGACACCAACATTATTATTATTGTTATTATTATTATTATTATTATTATTACGATCATCATCATCATCATCATCATCATCATCATCATCATCATCATCATCGTCCTATATGTTCATAGTAGAGTTCCGGAGAAGCAGATGGCGTTCCCACGCTGGACAGCTACTGAGAGTCTTTGAAGCAGGTAGCTGGTCTCCAGTGGATCGTGGGTTGCCATTGTCATCCTTCGTCCTAACTCCCACACAAAATCCAATCCTTCCGTACTCCATGCGCCGCTGGTCTCCAGTGCGACCGCCACAAAAGAGTGGGTTTGGGCTATAGTGGCGTATTTTAGCCTTTTGGCTGCGACTGCCCGGTTTGCAGCTTCACTTGGTCCGGTTGAAGTAAAACCTAGATGTGACGCTGCAAATGTGTCAGAAACTGCCACATCCCATGTAAGACACCTTCCGCGAGACCATGGGATAAGAGTCACGCCATCTTCCCTGGTGAGTCCCAAAGGTTCTTTCTGAGCAGGGATGTTCACTCTGGTAAGCGCTCTGCATATAATGTCGATGAGCATGTTATGGCGTTGTTGTCTGCCAGCACTCTTTCTTCAGACCAGACCGTGAAGTCCTCTGGCGTCGACCCTTTCGCCACAGTGACACAGATGTGGCTCGCTCGCACAGTGTGGTTCCCAGTCGCATTCCAACCGCGGTCCGTATCACCTCATCCGAAAGACGGAGTCCCAATGCGGTTACTGGAGGAGCCAGCATCCGATCTCCAGAGTGTGGTGCTTGAGAGGCAAAGAGACGAGCGCGGTCTAGTGGGTTGTTCGCAGACTCATGTAAGCTCGCCGACGCCTTGCTTGTCCAGCGACTGTCCCATTCCCTTTGTCGATGAGCTGCTGATCCAGTTGGTGGTTCTGCACCCGTGAAGACCATCCATGCATTCAGTGCGGTATTCACTAGCTCGTCTGAGGTATCGGCTGATTCTGGTGGCAGTATGTGTGTTTGGAGTTCGCTTGTGCTTGCAGCAGAGGCCAAGAAGGCAGAAAGTGCCAGCGTAGAAGCACAGCGAATCCCAAGACCGCCATCCCTAACCGGAAGGGACGCCTGGAGACATTTCTCATCCGACAGCTCAACATTTAAGATAGTCGATAATCCATCTCTTAAAAGAGAGTCAAATCTGGTTAGACTGGGGCATTCGGTGCAAACGGCTGTACGCATTGTGTAGAGCAGCTTCGGAACGCTCAAACCGTTTCGCAACAGCACTAGGGCGTCATGTGCGTGAAGCACTGAAAGCCTCCCAACTGCTCGTTCCAGATCATTTGCCTTCTCATTCACCACCTTTTCAACGGCTGGCCCTGGCATTAGTGGTGTGCCCAATAGTGTTGCCTCTCTTAATGATGTATGGTTGAAGCAGGAGAACGCGAGACTGTCGACTTGATTTTCGCCATTCTGGGAAACAATCTCGCATTTGGCGCGGTTAAGTCGAAGTCCGAGCTTAGCGGATTCTTGGGCGATCAGCTGAACATCCAGGGCCACCACATCCACACTGCCTCCCAGTGTTAAGTCATCGAGGAAAGCTATTTTCAACTCGGACTTCAGCTGTTGCAGGATTGGCTGTATTGTGATGCAGAATTCCATGGGGCTCATCGGGTCACCTTGCTGGGTACCCGCTTCTGATCGAAGAATATTTGATCCATGTTTTAAGAGCGGGCTGCAAGAATATGCGGCGTGAGCGAAGCGGTAACGCTCAGGAATATCTCTTGCAACCGCTTCTAATAGAGAGTCTCTGCGAAGGGTGTTGAAGGCATTGGCGAAATCCAGTTTGGTTAGAACGGCATCAGTCGACATCGAAGTGGCCCAGCGGCGGGTTGCATGTACTGCTGCTTCGGCGCCTCCTGGTATGCCAACGCCCAGCTGGATCGGGGCGAGCAGTGGAGATAATTTGGTCACAGCGTGTGCGTTCGCACATTTGGCTGCTAGGCGTCGCCACCTGTATCCGACCGCAATTGGCCTGATTCCTCCGTCTTTTTTCTTCAAAGCCATCAGATTCGCCCCATATATAACTTCGTTGACCTCGACCGGTAGGCTCCCTTCTAACGTCAGATTTACCAGGTCATTGAGGTGGTGGATGAGGTTTAAATCGACACTCGCCGAAGTCAAGTCTTTGAGGTGTTGTGGGGTTATACCGTCTGGACCAGCTGCCGAACCTGCAGGAAACGAAGAAATAGCTTCGACAATGGCTCGTTCAGATGTATTCAGTGCAGCAAAGCGATCAGAGTGCCTTGGATCACAGAACGGTCTCCTGTCTGACGAGGCTGGCGGGTGCTTCATCCTTAGTTCAGCTAATGTCTCTGGGGTATCTGGTGCTGGGGTGTCATCGCTACAAATGAGGCGAATAGCAGCCTTGTAATTGCCATCCTCCAATTTGCTGGCAACTGCCGATGCCAAGTATTTTGTCGTGTCACGTTTTGTCAGGCCTGTACCTCGAGACGCTGTTGGTTTGTTTTCGACTTCATCTGTACAGCCTGCAGGCCCTTTTGAATGCCAGTTCGTTATTCTAGAGAGAATTGCCCGCGTTAGGTTGCGTTTGACTCCTCCTCTTTTTGGTTTGACCAGAATACATCCGCCAAAGGCTAAGAGGTTCGACCATTTCCCAGTGTCATCTGGTTCGCTAACGACAGCCTCTATAAGTTCACCCAAAAGAGCGGCGCATGATGTTCTTGCCGTTCGAGGTATTCGTTTAACCAGCGCACCTCTTATAACGGGGTGTAAGAGTTTTAACTCTGGATGTCTAAGACGGCACTGTCTGTCCGAATCTGGCTGCATTTGAATGGAATCTTGATTACCAGGGCTGGCTGCAGAGGAAAGTGACACAACCGCATTGGGCGATAGTATCTCTGCTGGAGGCTGGTCAGAACCGGGGCAGGAAGCGGACCTGGGACCGTGACGGTGGATGGTGCCATCTGATGCATGTGTTTTGAATGTAGCCCAGCATATGCTACAAGTCCCCTTTCCCTTGGCAGGCCTCCTATTCATGTTTTCTTCTAGCAATCGAAAGTTCAAATTACGATAAACTGTTATTCATATGATCGGCCTTTGAAAGAACAATCTGTTGCCATGACGACTATGACGTCGTAGGCCATTTGAATGTAGATTCCGGCTTGCTGCCGACAATTTTGAAAGGCGCGATGATCGCCAAAGATGGAAAAATTTATCAAACCCTGATGTGTTGTATCCTGAGCGAGATACCGTCGACGGATAAAATCCTTAGAGTCAGGAGGCGTTGACAGAGTAACTGATGTAGAAATCCTACCCTAACGCTGATTAAAAATCGACGTATTTACTTAATTCTCTCTCACTTTAAAATATCCGTCTTACACGGTCAGCTGATGACGTCATTCATTCATTATTATTATTATTATTATTATTATTATTATTATTATTATTATTATTATTACTATTACTATCATCATCAGCATCAGCATCATCATTGTTTTACCCGAGGTAGCATTGATTCCGGAAGAGCTAAAAATTAGGTTTTTATTATAATTATTAATATTATTATTGTTGATATTATTATTCTTGTAATATTATTATAATAATAGTAAATATTATTATATCTCGTTCATTTTCATCCAGTGTTGCAATTACTCTTGTCCACGCTTTCATTAGCATCAGGATCGACTACTTTAGTGCCGTCTATGCGGGTCTACCTTTGGGGTGCATAGGCAGCTTGAGCGTGTGATTCGTGCGGCTGCAAGGCTTACTGGTGGCATGTCCAAATTTGTGTCGTATTGTATGCGCTGTGTGCTTAAAAAAAGAGCATGTACTTGGGCTCGAGGATCGACAGGGACAGCGATTGTGGAGCAGAGATAAGGGTACGACTTGCAAAGGGATATGCAATGGCTGCAAATCTTTAAAAAATATGGAAAAGTCATGGCATATCACTGGTAACAAAGATGAGGCTCTTGATGACGTTAGTATGGCCGGTGGCACTATACGGATGTGAGAGTTGGACTTTGAGGAAGGAGGAAGAGAGGAGGATAGAAGCATTCGAGATGAAATGTCTAAGAATGATCATGCAAATATAGTGGATGGAAAAGCGGTCAAATGAATGGGTACTGGAAGCGGCTGGAGTAGAGAGGAATCTTTTGAAGACAGTGAGGAAAAGGAAATTGATCTATTTTGGCCACATCATGAGGAAGGAGGGAACATGCATCGAGAAGGAGACAATACAGGGCACAATACCGGGAGGACGGAAAAGAGGAAGACCGAGAATAAACTGGTTGGGCAACATCAGGGCATGGACTGGGCTAACAATGGAGGAGATGCTCAGGCTGGTGGAAGACAGAGGACACTGGAGGAACATTGTGCATGATGCGGCCGAATCTCGGAACGAGGAAGGCTGAGAACGGAACGAACGTGTGCTTCATTGGCTTTCGCTTTCGTAGCGCATCGAATTTAAGATATCGGTGTGTGTGTGGGGGGGGGATGTCAGTTGGGGATGCGCCTTCCCTCTTGCGTGTCCTTTGTTAACATATTTCCAATTTGGCTGGACGCGAAAAACTTCGTTCCGCGACCCGAGGCGAAATTGTTGTTCCTTTCGCATGCACTACAATGCAACGTCGCGCCTTCTCGGTGGTTGGTCTCTGTACGTGGATTGGCCTTCCTCTTAATCTGAGTGTCCTTCTAACGATGGATGCTAGATACACTTTGTACCAACAGTTAAAAACTGTTCTCTTTCGCCGGAGTTGGGCTCGGAGCGCCTCTGGACTGTTGCACTCGATTGGGTTTAGACCGAAATAATCGCGTTTGTTCTGCAGCTAAAAGATTAGTCTGTGTCTAAGGACTTTTGTTTTTGAAAGGGCATTTTACTCCTGTTATTTGGAGTAAATGATCTAATAGGCTATACGGGTTACTAGGATTGTAACCGATATTGTAATATTATTGTAATAAAAAGAAAATCAAGAGAAACTAATAAGAGGCGCACTGTGATTGGATTCTCGTTTACATGCAATATACACCAAGCAGCCTTAAACCTTTGGCACAAAGATTGCTGTGTATGCCAAAACGTATAGCTCTATGTATGGATTTAGCGCTTTGTCGCTTTTTTAATGTTCCTTGAAGAGTAGGTCATATACTGAAATAAGTACATTTTAAATCGGCAATATATCTGCATTTAGTTATCTCAGATTTTTAAAAAGAATTTATAACAAAGTCCCAGTTAATTTTTCGTAGAGTTAATTAAGACTAAAGGCATTCTACCAGACACTTCGAATAAGTAAAGGAATTCTTACCAGATACCTCGAATGAGTAAAGGAATTATTACCAGACACCTCGAATAAGTAAAGAAATTCTTACCAGAGATTTAGATTAAGTGAAATTTCTTACCGGAGCTATCGTTCATGGAAACGGAATTCTCTGTTAACACAAACAAAACGTGCACGGGTTATGTAAAAAAATAAGTCAACGATAACTAATGATAATTTTAGTACATAGGTAACAGCAGTTAATGATCCACTGTGTACATGAAATCCAAATTATTTCAAATTTTATTTCCCCCGTTAAGTTAGGAAATGAACGGGTTACCAGTGGTGACTCGAGCGGCGTTCATACGAGACACGGTCTCTCTAATTCTACTAAATGTCTGACTCGCAATAACATATGTAATCGGCACATTATGACCAATTTTTACGCATGTGAAGCCAATTTCTCCAATTGCATCTGTACTGGGTGTAGTTATTCAAAATGAACATAAAATATGTTGTCGAAGGCAAAATTTATAAGAAAAATAGTTTTATCTTTAACTATTTCAACGATTTTTATAAGTATGCCTCACACATAAAGTATTGCAAGGTTGAATGAAACATAATATGGAGAAAAACGGTCAATTAGAAATGTTGTAAGATAAATTTTTATTGTAAATCATCTACTAAATAGCTCAAGTAGATATTGTGTATGGAACATAGACACACTGAAATTATTCTCAAAAAAGGTCTCTTGGCTACAGTTAATGGTAAAGTCAGATTTTTCTCCAAACGTTATTGCATGTAGTCTTTTAGAAAATTTAAAGAAATAGCCGACTAACCGGCCACCGTGTAGTCAATTATAAATCCGGTGCTGTTAGTAATGGAAGAGCTTCCAGAGAATTTTAGCACCAGAGAGGGACAGTTGAGAAACCGCAAAGAAGATCTCCATTGTATGTTGCCGCAGAATTTATTGTTATAGTTCAGAGAAGCTTCAGTTGTTTCGTTGCAAGTGATCTACACATACTGTACACAGATGACAACCATATTCAGTTGCCGATTTATATAAATCGAATAGCGTTGCGTGACACTCTAATGCCTAATGTGCTTTATTGCAAACTCAAAGGTCGGGGTTTCAAATCCGCGGTAGAAACTCATGCTGTTGCTGTTGTTGTTGCTGCTGCTCATCATGATCGTGAATCTCCTTTTGGAATGAGAATCTGCTTTTGGAATGAGTTACAGCGGAAGCTACATTGCTACTTTCAGTTTATTTTCATTTCGAACATTTCTTATTCACGAACTCGACTCTTGTTATATTCGCTGATTTGGACATTGATCTTTCCAGATCCTATAATTTACTTGTAATTGGCGTGTTTCAAATTTAAAAGACGTGTACAGAAGCAAGGTGGCTTCTGTGTAATGAAGTGATAGAGTTTTCATTTTAGTCTTGGCGCATTAAGGCCACATCAACACTTTATATGAAGTGCCTATGTAACAAACTGCGATACGAGCTCCTAGGACTTTCTCTGCCTCTATTCTGTAAACCATTTTATTCGGCCATGGTTCTGTGATGTCGGACCGGGAGCGCCTCTGATGAGTCTCTCTATAAGAGGTTCTATATAAATCTGTTATTACAATTACAATTCTGAAATTTAACTGGTGCGAAAACGACATTATTGACGATTGATTGAATTTGTTTACCACTGACCGTTATCCAATCGTGTACACAGTAACCCGTTGCATTTCGCTTCTCCAAATCGAAGTATCTGAACTTGAGAAGAACAGACTTATTTCGACCAACATCGATGGAATAGGTGCAGCTCAAGTTGAGTGGAAGTGGAAGAGGAACGTTTGGAGATGTAATTACACCGCTCGGACCAGAGAACAAAGTGTCGCCACAGTCTGATGGACCTGCGTATATCATCAATGAATGCAAAGGATTCTTTGAATTCTGCATAAGGTAAAAACAGGTAGGATATAATTTTGCAAAACAACGGTTAAACTGCAATTTTGTGCTTTGTTATAAGCGTTTGAATACTACCTAGTAGTATTCCCACTAATTAATTATAAGACCCCAATATTTCACTCTTAAGTCTTAAATGAGTATGGTAAAACAAATTTCTTGCCAGATACAGTAAAGCAAGCAAGCTTCAAGAGTTTACAAGTGTTTTCTTTGAGGTTATTCAATTTGCTAATGCAAGTTGTAAAAACTCTGATTTCCTCAGAAAAAAGTGGGAGACTAGCCGTCAAGCTAACCTTTCTAGGCAGCCATAAGTATGCAATGCTAGCCACTCCAATAATTCTTTTAGAAAACGACTAAGCAAAAACCAGGATTAATTTAAAATTTTTACTTTAAATTAAAGTAAAATGTAAAAGATATGCCCATATGTTCATGTAAACTTTGGACAGTGATTAGAGGATGAAAGGAAATCATGAAAGTTTGTCCTCTAAAGAAATAAGGATTGAGATGAGAATAGAGAATAAAGCGCCTATGTGAAGTTTCAAAGAGGCGCTATAAGCTATAAAATAACCATGTATGCAGAGTTTCATAATTGAAAGTCCTAAGCATGAAGAAAGAAAGTGGAATCTATTTTAAGCATTATTCAGTGAATTCCCTTGAAACCCACGTTCATCTGTATATGATTTAGCTCGGGAATTCAAATTAGACTTGCACAGATTCAAGAGTTATAAGTGACGATATTAAGCGCGAAACAAACGTCCATACATTACAACTAAGGAGGAAGCGGACAGTAATAAGCAAAATGTCAGTAATAAAATGATACATTATTATAAACAGTTTAAAATTCTAACTTTATATACACTTTAGAGGAAACTTAGTTAGTTGCTTAATTCTTCCTGTGCAGGTCTGCACATCGTTCAAAGCAACTTCTTCAACCATGTCCGTTAACCGCCATTCTTCCTACCTCGTCCCACGACATCGCCAGACATCCAAGGTCGTCTCTGACCGTCTGTGGCCATTTCATTTATGGCCTTCATTTCCTCCGTTTCCTTAGAGGAATCCAGTTCATTGCTTGATTGGCTCTTCTGTCTTAGTCCATATGAATTACATGTCCGATCCATTTCAAACTTCTCTTCCTGATGATTTTCTCTATATCCTCTCGTCCCGTCGTCTCTCTTTTTCTCTAATCCTCTTTCTCTGTCGCTCTTTCTTGGAGAAAAGAGAAAGAGAAAGGAGAGGAAACCAAAGACATGAAAATCTAACTTTATACACAGTTATTGCACTCGTTACTCAATGACAGGTCTAACTCTTATTCCCGCCAAAATGTTACATATCCAACAGAAGTTTTAAGAAGGGAAACTGAACACTTGCCTGACGTCGTCATTGTGTACCGGACCTGAAATCCTCCTTTGCTGATGGAATAGTCAGTGACAAAATTCAGTTTCAAAAAATCACAGTTGGAATATCTTAATACCAGCGTTGTTGTTCTTTCTCCGCAGTACTTTCTGTTCTGCGATGATTTTCGCGACACAGAACCGTTCAACAAACAGCTTATCTGTAAAATTTAAACACAAATTAAGCAGCGCGATGCTTGATAGAATAACAGATCAGCTGTTTTAGTTAACAGGCTACATGACCAGTGACTGACCGAATGACCAAATGGATGATTCACTGCATCACTTGCTGCTTTCATATTTGGCTTAGTGACTGAATTATTGTTAAGGTCATCAAGTTTTTGATTTTTTAAATTATATTTATTGACTAATTGATTATTTATTTTATTTATAGCGTAGAAAATATACCAAGAGGCACTATGAAATCTTCGATTACAATTACAGTTACAAAGACAGCACCGCATAAAAGATGACAATGACGACGACATACGAATATACGATTGCTGTTTTTCACTTATCTTTTCTTTGCAGTCATCATCTTGTAACAGTTATACAGATATCGTTTCTATTCAGCGTTTACAACAAAGAAACATCTGAGTCTCAACTGAACCACATTCACTTTCATTCACTCTACCGCTTAGTTTATCGCAACTAGATTTGCCTCAGCTCACAGATTACCTCACTCTATATCTGCTTTACTGTCCTTACCTTAAAAAATCTACAAACTACGAAAACACAGCCTTAATTTACCTGATGGTATCTGAATTCCATTCCACGCCTTAACGCAACATTAATTAAATTTTATCCTGGCTTGTAGTTCCTTTAAACATTTTACCTTATGTTGTCTAATTTTCGTATCATACCTTACCATTGCGTTACCTTCCCATATCTTATCTTTTTTTACCTTTTTTACTTTACCTTGCCGTACGTAGCCATTTCTCACTTATCTGATCGGATCGGATCAAATGCACCCACAGATTAATATAATTAAGTTTAGTGTTAACGATTCACCACTTTGGGTGTTTTTATTTGGTGTTTTTATTGTAAAAACATCTTTTTCATGTAACACTGCACTTACGTGACAAAAAACTGATATAACGTATAACATGTTAAATGTACTGTCTTGAAATTTGTCTAAGAAATTAGGTGACCCTGTTAGCTGGACTTATTGTCCTTTTGGTCTCACCTTTGGATGCATATTAATGATTTCTCTCTCTCTCTCTCTCTCTCTCTCTCTCTCTCTCTCTCTCTCTCTCTTTGAGTGACTGTAATATCAATTGTTTCTCTTTTGTGGTGTTCAATAAACGGTTCAATTCAATTTTATCCTATCTCGCCAAACCTACCTATTTAACATTTCCTTGGCGTCCACGCCGATTCGCTAAACACCACCAACCGTTAACCAATCATAAGCGCAACTGTCCGGATACGGATGTAGAGATGATCCTTGGAGGTTGAATGACGAGAAAACGAGTAAAACCGTTTTCGTTTGATCGACGTCGTCGATAGAGTAGACGCAGTTTAATCTGTGCGGATAGGACAGCGGGAACTGCGGTGAGGTGATGACTCCAGTTGAACCAGTGAAAGACGTATTACCACAGTCTTCATCTAGAAAATATGGTAAGGTATACATCCTGCTGATCAGCGTTCAGCTCCTTAAAATTTCTACCATATAGTCTTTACCTTTGCCACCACCACCGCCTCAAGGGGTGTAAAGTAGAACTTGTGTTTGTGGCAGAACATATGCATTGCTGTTGAAATATAGGCAATATTGGATTTTCTGTTATAACATTCATAGACACCAGTCATTTAATAAATTTAATTGCAAAAATAATTGTAAAACAGCCTAACTATGACGCGGTTGGCTTAGTCCTTCGTAGGCTTCATAAAATTCATTTTGAGACAAAATTCGAAAATATGACGTGAAAGAGAAACGGCTTCATACCTGGTAAAACGTTTCTTGGATTTCCTGCAATAGATAATGTGCGAGTGTAATTTAATGATATTACTGTCTAACTCTACTGATGAACAGATTTTCGGGACTACATGCATTATGACACCTAAATATCGACACCAGACAGCGAGAAACATCCATGATGAGGTTAGACACAATGAAACAGACATTGGCCTACACATATTCACAGACACTCATTTTTGATAAAATGAATTTCAGACATATGCACTGACTGAGTGAAGAATACTGTCTGGCTAGCTGGCTGGCTGGATGCTATGTATGAATGATGTATTGACACGAAACAACAGATATATTCGGTGTTTAAGAATTACACCGGAATTGGACCTGGCTACACCAATGGTATCTGATGTTTGACTGCGATTTTGACTTGAAGCGACCATCGATTGATGCCTTAAGCATTATCATAACGGCGCTATAGAAGTCATTAGATTAGATTGGATTAGAAAATGGTCACTTGCCTGACGGTCTTACTGCGTAGTAGACGCGAAATGCTGCTCCGGTGAGGAATAACTCACTGTTGCTGAAGAAGTGTAGTCTAAAGGAGTCACAATTGGAATACATTGCAAATGCTGGCGGTCTTTTTTCTCCGCAGTATATTTTGTTCCGTGAAAAAATTTCCAACACAGAATCATTCGATAAACAGCTTATCTGTTGGAATAAAACAGAAATTAAACAGGGAAGCGCAAATGTTTGACTGATTAAATGATTAACTGTTTTAATTAACACGTGGAATGCATTGTAGGTTAACTGATTGAATGACTGGTTGTTTCGATGTTAGGTTGATTAACTCAATGATTGTTTCAGTTTTCAATTTACTGATTCATAATTTTTATTGATCAATTGATTTATTATTATTAGAAAGTCTTCTTAGCATTTTTGTTTAAAGTTGCATGAAATGGACCCTAATATTTGTTTCATTATGCCCTATATTCTACGAATTAACGTTCATTAAAAGGTTTAAAATGTCTGTATTAGTCATCACTATCAATATAAACTTTTGTCCTCTGTCTTTGATGGCTACTTCCAAAATATTTCTGATCATCACTCCGATTTCAATCCAGCTCAAGTAGATTGCAATGTAAGTTTCGCTCGCACTAACATTCCGTTATCTAACAGTAAAAGTGTTGGTCTCCAGGACGGAACACTAAACCAGTGAACATTCGTCTTCTGTTAACTGTGAACATCATAAGAAGTAGACCACAGACTTTTGCCCATATTTAATTGACTAGTAATTTTATTGTGTAGACATTATTCTTAAATTTATCTTAAGTTTTCATGTAATTGGACATGTAGATAGACTATTTTTGAGTTTTTTTAATGTACGGTTTGTAAATAGTTCAGTGGTATTTGTCTAATGCATACTATTGGCAAAACTGTATCATGTTATATTTAGGATTAAAAAATCCCTAATGATGACGATGATGGTGAGTGTTAATTGATAGCGTTATACATTTTGAAAGTTCTCTGTTAGTGCGAATGAATAAGCTTAGACTTCTCTTTCCCTTCACTTTCTGGTCTTCCTCCAACGGTATCTTGGTCCTTAACAGTATCCCTGAACAACACATCTTATTTGACGCAGTTCTCACATATAAGCTAGTGCCCTTCCATTAGTCTTTAAGTAGCACTTTAGAAATTTTTAAACATACCATTATGAATCCAACTATGCACAAAATATAACGATTAAGACAAATAATATTATCTACTGCTATTTTTACCAATATTTTTTTGAGACATCAGCAAATAACGCAAATTAATATTTAAGGCTGAGCTGGACCACATACACTTTCATTCATAACAGTACACGATTCAACTCGCCTCGACTAGCGGCGATTCACATTATTTGATATTAAATACTTCATTCAACCCCTTCTCCCCTGCCTAACATTGCCTTAGTATGCGATACTATAATCTTACCTTACTTTCTCTTGCCTTAACTTGCCTTACCTCTTATTTCCTGTATTTACATAATCTAACCTGACCTTATGTGCTCATATAATATGGATCCTATTACCTACTCTACCAATTTACCACTTTCAACTTCTACGTCGAATCGATGAAAACGACTAACCGTTAACCCTTCGTAATCACAATCATCGTAATCATCCAACCATGATCTTCGGATATAGAATGACGCGAAATAGAGATAAACCGTTTTCGTTCGATCGACGTCGATGAAATAGATGCAGTCTAAACGGTGTGAACTGGACAGAGGCAATTGCGGTGAGGTGATAACCCCATATGAACCAGTGAAAAATGTAGTTCCACAACCTTCACCTGAAAAATATGAAATAGCGTACTGCCTACAGAACAGTATTTAGCTTCTAAAACTTCAACCATCATAGTCGTTGCCACCACCACCACCACCACCGCCGCCAACAGCAGCAGCATCAACAGCAACCTTTATTGACATCATTCCGATGTAAAACAGAGACAGACTATTTCAGAACGTCAGGCATGATAAATGAAAATGATGAATTGGTTATTTCATTTCTACTGTTCTCCACTGCAAATATTCTGTTAAGGGAAGATGGTCAGAAGCTGAAGGAGTGAAGTTTTTTAAATTAAATAACAAAAAATTTAGAGCTGGCCGATCTGTAAGTGCCATAAAAATAAGATGCCTTGCAGCATAACATTTCTTTGTCTGATATAAGGTTCTGACTACTTCCTATGCTAGAGTTCATACGATAGTAATATCATATATAATATCATACCATGGGCGATAACTCTAAACGGTATGCGGAAAGCTCCTTGGTAGCTGTAGTTAGATGAGCGGATCGACATCTTTACCATGCTACAGTTGGAGAACACATCAAATCTCGGCTGGACGGGAATGGCAGATAACGTTTGGCGACAGTACGTCTTCACTGTGCTTGGGTTTAGTTCTATCTCTTTGTCCAACGGAACACAGCCAACCTGCAGTGAGAGATAAGCATTGTGTAGATTCTGTATACATGTAGAGCATCACATATGTATGTGTAGTGTAATGAAGTAGTAATGAAAGAGGAAAGAGCTAGAGTGGTAGAGAGTAAGAAGAGAGGAGGAAGTATAGGTCCCGGCTGACTCAAGATAGGAACGCAGAATGTACTCGGATGCTTATCTAATTCTTGCGACTAGTCCAACTAGTAGGATCTTGAAACTTATTCTATCATCCACAGGGAGCCAGCGCAGTGATTCTCTCATGGAGTCCAACACATGCGAATAATTCTGCAAGTTGACTTAAATTCAGAAGGCACAGCTGAGTAAGAACTGTCGTTGACGTAACCGATATTTCTGAACGCTTGCAAGGATAGCGTTGCAGTACTTCAGACGTCTCAGGTTGAAAGAGTATTCCAGGGTCATACCGAACCACCTTGATCTGATACATTTGGTACAAGCCGGACCTATATGTAGGGAGTTAACGCCGTCCATCATTGTTACACACTCTACCAAAACACCATTTCAATTTGCGATCACAAACTCTTGAAAGCATTTCAGCCCACAGTGACTGGGATTATATCGAATACAGCTGACGCCGTTTTTAAGCGTACAGTTTAAGCAAAACCTCAACTGAAGTATGGCTTGCGGAATGTCCACTAGATACAATATTATTTATTTTGAGTCTCTTATAAGATATATTCAGAGCTTCTGAACATGTATACTGAAGCCGCGCCACAAAGATTTTTAGAATAAATTTACTGAATGCATTGTTGTGCATACCGTAATGTTGTCTATGTCGCAGTCTTGGAATGATTCCATCAACTGCCTCTTTTGAAGGGATAGCATGCTGAGCAAAATCGTGCCTGTCAGATTCGTCGAGATTATGTAAGTGCAGTTGACTCTCGCCGGAAAGCCAGTCGGATTTGTTGGTGGGTTAATGACGCCCGAAGAATTGGTGAACAAGGTCTCCCCACAACCTAGTTCTGAAATGATAAGACTCGCAAAATTATTGGTATAGGCTAATTTTAAGTCCTTATGCCAGAATTTATCTGATACAGTGGTAGGTGGCCGGTAGCAATCTCCAGAATTCTTCAGCTTAAAAATGTTGTTGCCATTATTATTATCATTACTATTATTATTATTTAAATTTTTTTTGACAATTATGAATACATAGTTGCCATTCCAAGATCATCTTGTTTCTCGAGACTGCGTATAAATTGATTACTCTGCAGCTGTTGTGTTTCTGTTATTATTATTATTATTATTATTATTATTATTATTATTATTATCATCATCACCATCATCATCATCATCATCATCATCCTATATGTTCATAGTAGAGTTTCGGAGAAGCAGATGGCGTTCCCACGCTGGACAGCTACTGAGAGTCTTTGAAGCAGGTAGCTGGTCTCCAGTGGATCGTGGGTTGCCATTGTCATCCTTCGTCCTAACTCCCGCACAAAATCCAATCCTTCCGTACTCCATGCGCCGCTGGTCTCCAGTGCGACCGCCACGAAAGAGTGGGTTTGGGCTATAGTGGCGTATTTTAGCCTTTTGGCTGAGACTGCCCGGTTTGCAGCTTCACTTGGTCCGGTTGAAGTAAAACCTAGATGTGACGCTGCAAATGTGTCAGAAACTGTCACATCCCATGTAAGACACCTTCTGCGAGACCACGGGATAAGAGTCACGCCATCCGGTCGTTTGCCATCTTCCCTGGTGAGTCCCAACGGTTCTCTCTGAGCAGGGATGTTCGCTCTGGTAAGCGCTGTCCATATAATGTCGTTGAGCATGTTATGGCAGATGTAATCGAAGAGAGTAGCAGGAGGCTAGAAAGAACATTAACGAGATTGGTATTAGATAGTAAGCCATACGGCTTGGTTGTAAACACGGCAAAGACAAAAACGATGGTATTTGGCAGCGATACAATCGACCGGCAGATAACAATAGATGGCGAGGAAATCGAAAATGTCAAAGAGTTCGTATATCTGGGAAGTACATTCACGCACGACCTGAGCTGCAAGAGAGAAGTAACTTTAAGATTTGCCAAGACCAAAGCGGCTCTCGCTACCTTAAACAAGATCTGGAAAAGCAAAGAGATAATGTTGAAGACCAAGTTGGCGGTGCTAGATACTTGCGTGTTCAGTGGGGCCATGTATGCATGCGAGACGTGGGTAATAACCAAAGAAATTGAAAGAAGAGTAATGGCATTTGAAAGAACATGTTATCGGAAAGTACTGAGAATCGGCTGGCGAAGAAAGATGACGAACGAAGAGCTATACAAGCAAATTGGCCCAAGAACAACTTTACTCCAAAAACTAATCCGCAGAAAATTGCAATTATTTGGGCATATATGTAGAATGGATGACTCCAGAATACTCAAGACGATAGTGTTTGGCAGGATGGGAGGGAAGAACAGAAGAGGACGCCCTAACAGAGAGTGGATAGACGACATCATCTCTTGGTGCAGTAATAGCTCCTTACAACAACTAAGCCACCTGGCACAGGATAGAGACAATTGGACGGAGATGGTGAAGCGCGCATCAAGCACCTACGGGCGCTGAACCCATGGTGACTGATGATGATGATGATGTTATGGCGTTGTTGTCTCCCAGCACTCTTTCTGCAGACCAGACCGTGAAGTCCTGTGGCGTCGACTTTTTCGCCACAGTGACACAGATGTGGCTCGCACAGTGTGGTTCCCAGTCTCATTCCAACCGCGGTCGGTATCACCTCATCTGAAAGTCGGAGTCCCAATGCGGTTACTGGAGGAGCCAGCATCCAATCTCCAGTGTGGTGCTTGAGAGGCCAAGAGACGAGCGCGGTCTAGTGGGTTGTTCGCAGACTCATGTAAGCTCGCCGACGCCTTGCTTGTCCAGCGACTGTCCCATTCCCTTTGTCGATGAGCTGCTGATCCAGTTGGTGGTTCTGCACCCGTGAAGACCATCCATGCATTCAGTGCGGTATTCACTATATTCACTATATTATAATTATTATTATTATTATAATTATTATTATTATTATCATCATCATCATCATTATCATCATCATCATCATTATTATTTTATCCCGAGGTAGAAAAAATCTCGCAGGATATAAAAAAAATTATTTTACATTCTCTGAAATGGTCAATCCTCGCTGAAGTTATGGATGGCGATGGAATCTGAATAGCGATGGAAATGCGCTGGAAGAGAAGTCTCCGTCTTGTTATTAGTTATTCTAACCAATTGTCTACCAAATCTGTTTTTTTATGAAAGCCTTGCCATCTTCATTGATGGGCCAAAGATTTTCAAAGGCTAAAGGAACAAGCAAGTTATTATATAGAAGTTTCCGAAGTAGCTGACGCTGTGGTCAGAAAATACTAGTTGGACGTTCGCGCCACACCTGAACACAGAGGGTGGAGTTCGACCTGAGCCCTGACCACACAGCCTGGAGATGAGTCCTGGGGTTGAGAAGGCTGGCAACATTCTATAGAAGCGGCAGCGCTTCAGACTGCGACACTCCACAGATGATAACAAAACTCACCTGTTTGCGATGATACAGTTTCGTACATCATGAAAACCAAAAACATCGCTAACTGAGGCAGGGTCCGCATCGTTGATTTCGACTTGGATAATACTCATCCAATTGTTGCTTCCTATTCGTGCTTACTTGGTAGTAGACTATGCTTTGCGTGATAAAACATCAACCATCAAATAATACATCCATCTAACGAGAGTTGTGTTGTGTAGAACAATCACACTGTACGCCAACTCTCAAATAAATTGGTACAGACTCTGTTCACGAAGGGATTATCAAACCACATAGGGCGGCTCAAGTAATAATTATCTGCAGGAGATGATGCTGTGGCAGTTCAAACGATAGCTTCAGCCTGAGCTACCACGTGGTTTGAGAGTTTACTGGACCAGTGCAATTTGGCTTAAGCTCCAAGTTGCATGCTTGATCAAAAGAATAATTTAGTTCATAATCTTTGGAGAATACGATGGTGCATATATAATTATACATTTATAACGATAAATACATGCATAACTAAAATTAATCAGTAATTAATTGCATCGGAATTCGCTGCTCTGTCATTTCTTTAAGGTCGTTCAGGTCTAATCTAAAAACTCATCTCTTTCAACTTTTTAACCCACCGTACCTTAACGTCTGGTTTCTCTGACCTTTCGCAATTCGACCTGGCTTCTCCAGAAAATAAAGATTTTTGATTACGATTTCACTTGAAGCACGTCGACTAATAATCCCAAGGGTAGGCTATTATAAGCAACTGTGTGATAGAAGTCACTAGTTTAGAAAAAACTTGATAAGAGACACAAAAGCACACATATCCACAAAGATAAGTGCACATTTAACTAGGCCTACATACTTTCATTTATGAATGTTGTTCTTGATTCGACAATCATGTCCGAGGCACCTATACAAACCTCCTAAAGTTACTTGTAAAAGAGCTCTTCATCATTACGCTCATTTGATTCGATTTTGCAACATTTCAGTCTTAAAATTTAATATTTTGATCGGACGGAACTGAATTTAAATATATGCGCTTTGAAATATAATAGATTAGATAGTTAGCAGTTTGTCTGTTAGTTTTAGTTTAAATTAGTTTAAATTAATTGTTTTTAGTAAAACTCGTTTAAGCTTTTGTTTTAGTTTGATTTAGTTTATTCGAACCGTTTCAGGGACATGGGTCCGTTTTCCTTATCTCGAATATTTTTCGAAAATTAAAAACAATTTTCTTCCATCTGATTAATGTAGGTCAGTGCATGTACGTTTCCTCTTGAAATGATTCGTCGAATTCACATGACATGCTATAATTATAACCGTAATCGTAATCAAACTTTTTGAACAGATGTAGGGCGTGAACGCATTAACACTTCTTAGAAATTCATCTCACTACATAACTCTTCATGTGACCAAACAGCGCCTGCCAATAAGTTGATTTCCTAACACTCAAAAACGTATGTGAATAAGTTGATTTCTTAGCCTTCTTTGGGCCTTGAAGAAGTTAAGAGATTACGATCGCATCCTACATTCACACACACACACCTACACACTACACACATATACACGAACATACACACATACATGAAGCAATATGCGTTTGAGCCAAAATGTCAGTGGGTCGACCCAGTGACATTAGAGAAGCCACAAGTGTTGTTCGGCCTAGATCACTTAACATTACGGCGCATGTGGTTCATGTGGAGTTGGTTCCGCTTTCATGTCAGCTGAGGCTTGCATGTTTTCTCAATCCCTATTATGGCTCATAACACATAAAATTAGGCCTTAGCTTTCATAAACGGTCTAAATAGTTACATATGATCTTTCAGGAACAAGAAATCATCATCATCATCATCATCGTTCATTAAACTTAAGAAATTATTATTATCATTATTTTAAAGATATTATTATTATTTCAAGTGGAATTTGTCTTTGTTAACCCTCATCCACATTGGTCATGAAAGTTATGTTAAATATGCATACCTTCTGGACCCCAACGGTTAAAATGCATGCTTCGAGTGATATTTGCATTCCGATATCGAAACAGCCTAAGTTCTTCTTTAAATATAGTAACATATAACAGTTCTCATTAAGTAGGTCCTAACTTGTCATGGAAAGAATATTTTTATTACACAAATCAGGTACCCGGCAAATGTTATATAATGAATGTAGCAAGTCGCTCATCAAAGCAAACTGTTCAATTTAAGCTTAGTTTAATTCAAGAATTTCAAATGAATGAAGAAAGTTCTTAAGCTAAGCACAAATCCTGATTTAATCTTCAGTTGATATGTTTAGGGGTCGTCTGTTACATACACTTGGCCCACATAACGCCTGGTGTCGAGTGATGCATGCAGACATTTCTGGGGCAGAACAGTGCACTCTTGTTTCACCCTTCTGTCAGCACTGTGTGGAAAGATGTGGCAACGATGCTTTCTGGAAGGCTCTTTGCTGTCAAGGTTGCCTTCTTCTTCAATCAATCACCCTGTATGTTGGTACGCTTGATAGCATTTCTCACTTCACCTTGAACAGCTCGGGGATTTGCAGCACTTACGGCAATTTGATCGTGAACCAGTTCACGGCCCAACTGTAACATGAAGAGTCGACGACGACGGCTCCCACTTCGAGATTCCCGCTCTGGACAGTTGCATAGCCAGATAACAAGGCCTGCAATGCAAGCGACATCGACTGTGTTGAAGAACTATGAAAATGGCCATCGTCATGCATTTTCGTTTGCAGGAGTATTTTGCAGCAAGTTTGTCCATGTTTTCTACACCCCCTTCTTTGAATTGTAGTGAAATATGATAAGAGGCTTGTGATCGTCAGCTGCTGTTGCACTGTCATGATGCACAGAGGACAGTAAGATGACACAACCTTTGTCTTTTTTGGAACATATGTGCAATTTACAAAGTGTAATTTCTACAGAAGCCAAAACTTGTTGATTTTTCTTCTCTGAATTTTCTTGCATTTCAGTTGGGTTATTGGCCTTGTTTTTGCGAATTGTTCCCACATACGTAGTATGCTGTTCAAACAGCGTCTTTACAAGAGGCAGGCTGGTGAAAAAGATTGTCATCAATGAGATCACGACCCGTCTTCATTCATGGCTTGGCACCCACTCCGGCCACGTGCTGTACCACGAGTTGCAGCAACTTTGTCAATGTTGTCTATTCCGCCCTTCTGCTACGAACTTGTGCTGCAGGAAGTGCAGGTTCTTCAGCAGGCTCAAAGTCATCAATGACAGCTTCTTCTTCGTCAGAAACGTGATCAATTTCATCTTGTTCATCAACCATCTCATTGCTGCTTTCTTCGTTGCTCTGAATGTCATCTTCTTCAACATGGAGTAGTATCTTCAGCGCTTCAGCAACAGTATAACTAGCAAGTCTTTGAGCCACTTTATTTTGAAATGCCTAGGAACAGTTGCCAAACATTTAAGTGCTCCATCATTTCCTTAAAATGGGCGCCTAAGTAATTTTATTTACATTTTTTCAATATATTTTCATTTGTGGGGTCCAACTGGATCCCAGGGGTCTCTATGGACCCCAATTTAAAAATTTTTCCTTTGTGAAATAATTTGCTGATCTATAAATTCATGCAGCTGTTGATCGATGAAGGGTTGACAATTACGTAAAATAATAGTGTTATGCCATCAAGGGAACAAAAGTTACACATATTCTAAAATGGCTGGGATCCGTTTGGTCCCTAGGTATGTGGATGAGGGTTAATCATACTTTACAGAGTTCGGTCCAGGAAAATAACTGCACACATCACAAACCCGACATCAGCGCACACATTGACATGTCAAATGTACTAACAACTATTGGCAATTTGTTCATTTAATTGGGTCTATATGATATATATGATATAATCGAAAGGTAGTGTGTACATTGCAGACGTCATGTTTGATCATACCAGAAATACTCAAGTGCATTAGGAATGAGATAAGTCCATGGGGTGATTACTGACTTTGTTGCAACCTAAATAAAATCAGCTGATTAAGGGACAGCTCCATTACTTGGGAAAACGTAAATGGTAGCCTAATTGATTTAATTTAAGATCTGAAGAATCATCTTTTTTTAGTGTTTCTAGGAAACAAGGAGATTCTGATAACTATTATAGCGTTAAGTCATCAGGGGTGGCAGCAAAGTTGATACACAGCTCTCTCTGTTTTAGCTATGAATAATTCATTTGGTTCTGGTATAAGCAAGTGAGTTTGGTTCGAGATAGGCTGCTCTTATTTCTATATAATTACTGCAGAAGTTTCTTAACAAGTAACAATAAAAATGGAGACATCCGTTATCGTAATCTCCGTAGCCCCTAAAAATCTAAGTACTTGGAAACGGCTTATTCAAAGACGTTCAGACAATAATAAAATCTTGGAGGCAAGTACTCAGCTTCGGTGCTAACTTCCAATCCACTGGTCAGGCAGGTAGACAGGCAGACGGCTATGCAGAGGATGGTATTTGCAATTGGAACGGCAAGAAATATTAGAAGAGGGGCAGGAATCCGAGTAGGAGTTTCATTGAAAAGTATTGATTTCAATTGTGAATGAAAGGACTGAGCAGATGTTGCAATAGGAGCAGATTTTTGGGCTGATAGCATACGTCATGTAGTTGCCGTAATCCTGGCGGGAATTTATTCCGAAGAGATGGAGTGGATTGACCTACAAATCGATTACGAAATTTTAAAGGTGAAGTGACAGAATGGAGAATTGGTGATAGAGGGAGGAGGAGCAGATTGACCAGGATGGTAGACGACTGGGATGACTGGAGTGAGTTGTAACTAGGCTTAAGTGATCTAACATATAGTATATTCTTTTAGATTGTTAACCAGTGAAGATATTCAAGGACAGAAGTACTGTAGTAGTGCTTAGAGTTCTAGTGAAAGCACGCGCCAGTGCATTCCGGATGGAGTGGAGAAGGTTATTTTTGGATGATGTCTATGTTCAAGAACAGCGAATTCTGGAGGTCGCAATTATGTGTTTCTTCTTCACGGATGTAATCCAATAGTGAAGCCCAGTCAAGTTACAACCATAGATATAATAACACTGGATACAGCATACAGGCAGGCCGACAGCCAGATGGCTACGGCAGATGGTGTTTCGGATTGGAGGCCGAGAGAGAGAGAGAGAGAGACAGAGAGAGAGAGAGAGAGAGAGAGAGAGAGAGAGGAGAGACAGAGACAGAGAGACAGACAGAGAGACAGACAGAGAGATGTGGGGAAGAGGAAAAAGCAGTATAAGATTTTTGGAAAAGTGACGTTTTCAGTTTTTGAGTGAAAGACCAGCCAGAAATTGCCAGAGGTGAAGTGTTGGTGAGTTCTTTTGATGGGTCAGATAACTGTATAGCCATAGCTGCTCCACCCCTCTGTAATAAATTCTGGTGGGAGTTTATTCCAGAGCGGTGGAGCAGCTATGGCTATATAGCGACTTCCAAATTTTAAGGATGAAATGATGGGGGGAAGAAGTGTTAGGACAGAATAGGATTGGGTTGAACGGAGTGGTTGGAATGCAAATAAATGACAAAATAGGAGGGTTGGGAAGATTGAATTGTGTTATAGGTAAGCGAAAGGATTTTATACTCTCTGTGTTCAGGTACTGTATTTTTAATCCAGTGAAATGATTTGAGAACAGGACCAATGTGATAGGGTGTGGGAGTTTTGGTGACTGCATGAGCAAGAGCATTTTGGATAGCCTGAAGGCGGTTTATTTGAGTGGTATCTACACTGATAAAAAGTGAATTGAATTGGACTATGGATGTGGCAATGGTAGATGCAGTTTTGAAGTCAAGCATATGTAAGGCAAATTGTGCAAAGGTCATGAATATGCATAAAGCAAGAATGGGAAAGATGGGTGATATGATCAGAAAAGGTGAGGATTTGGTAGAATATTACACCTAATTTGCAGACAGGAGTCAGCGTTAATGGTGTTGGTGGAGGTAGAATCCGGGTTGAGGTAGATAGAAGGATCAGGAATTTTCTTGACGTTGTCACATAGGCCAACAAGTAGGAATTTGGTTTTAGATGGGTTCAGGCACAACAGATCAGAAGGTGGAATGGTGAAAATGAATAGAAAGAATTCAGTGCTACAGCAAAGTTTATATTGGGCCCAAATGGTACTATTCCCATGTGGGGCCCCTGCATTTTGGACCTATCAAATGTTCATGGGCATGCTGGCAGGGCTATAGTAATACAACTGTAATATTACTGTGAATTCATAATTTATACTAAAATAGTTTCAACACACGCACACACACACACAGTAAACTAATTTTAATATGAATTTTTAAAATTATGAATTTGTGTCAAATTGGCATGCCTTTCCCCAAACAACATCATATGTAGGGCGTATGTAGCTATATGACAGTATATTCCCAGATAGGCTTCATATTTCCTGTACATGGTACGGAAGGATGGTAACATTGCAAACATAGGATTCATATAACCTAGGGTATGTCATATATCTTACATATGACGTTGCTCATGGAATGCTGGAACCGTGCAATCACTGTAGCCCTATTTATACCCCTGTACTCTTCAGCATATAAATCATTTAGTGTGCTCATGAGATGACATACGAAATTAGCTGTATCTTCAATAAATATTTTTTTCCAGTAAATGAAATATAACTTGTCCTGCTGCTGGCATTTTGAAGTTAGTTTTATGAAACCAGGTTGGCCTTTCACACTGCAAAACCACCGCCTCAATGTATTTTGGTGAGGGAGACATGTGTTAATAGTTGTCCTCACATATTCGTAGGTCTTTGCTGAATGAACATGCAAAGTGAGGGCAAATGTACGCAACAGGGACTTGACTTTATTCTTTCATCTCACTTGGCATATGATTTAGACATTTTCAAAAATGTATACTTCGACAGCGCTCAACTTTCCTCTAGGGCGCATACGACCGTGCGAAGCTCAGCTTTCTGCCACCCATGACGTCATTTGACCCAGGAGATGTTGGCTTCACTGTGTAGCACAGAAATCGGGGTGTATGCTGTATCCGGTGTTATTATATCTATGGTTACAACAGGCCAGGGAAACGAGAACAACAGAAGTTTCACGATTAAAGAGAAGTCAGATTACGATGAGTAAGCCTTTGATGAAATCCTAAGGTAACAACAGATACATTACAGTTGAAAATATGAAACTAATTCTAATAAGTAATGTAGGCTATTGTAATTTGACGTAACACAGTGTGTAATTTGTCAATGATTTGTAGTTTGTAATATGTAATTGTAATTATTATTGTAATTTGTAATAACATGACAAGTGTCGACACATAATACAGTAACTTCACTGCATGCTTTGACGCGAAACTGCAAAGAAATGTGCAGATGTCTGCGTTTGTGAAATATTCAATTTTTCTGATGTGACGTATCACATTTCTTGTAACTGTTCTCTCACATGTAAGCCCACATACGGATATCAAATGCTGTGCATGTCTATTGAATGTATGGGCGGATAATATGCAGAAAAGGGTTATATCGTGGTACCCTTATTCTGTCGTCAGATGCAGAAGCGTTTAGTAATTTGATAAAGCCCTTGTTTATTTAGACGGGTTCACATTTGTTCCAACCATGCAGAATGATGTGTATGTATGTACTGAATGACTGAAAATTTACTGACACTAGAGCACCAACATACAATAAAGTATAACATCAAATACAAATAAAAGATAGCATATGCACATTGCTGGTTCAGGTCAACGGGTCAACAGGAAAGGGTCAGACATGCTCGCTTAAAACTCAGCTGGCACATTTACAGTGTTAACATATGACGATTATACAAACATGAAAACTTTGACACTCCAAAAAAGACATTCATTATAATTAATTACATATGAAAACGCTAATACAGACTAATTAAGTAGTATCTTATTTTAAATTGACAAATAGTCATTATATTTCTTACATCATCTGGAAGAGAATTCCATACTGCCGGGTCAGTACATTTAATGTGTGAAGGAATGTATCTATGTGTGTACGTATGTATGCGTGTATGTATGTATCTATGAATTTTTGTGTATGCATGTATGTGACTGCATGTGCGTATGTAAATATGTATGGATACTTATTTAGCGCCTTGTGCAGCCGAAACAGTTGGAATTGTCAGCGGAAAATTGTCTATAAAAACGGTCCAATGCAAGAGAGAGCGCGCTGTGACCTAGTCACTGCACGGAGTCGGTGAATAATAAGGTCCTCGGGCTGCAGCTAACCGCGATCACTCGACCAAGAGACGAGGATCACTCCGTCCAGGCACATTCCCTCTTCCCCTGAGAAGCCAAGAAGCTCTTTCTGCGCAGGAATGTTTGTTCTGTTCAGCTCTCTCAAAATAACGTCGTTCAGCATACTGTGTGCTGTTGTTTGCCTCCTTCTCCTCTGCAAATTCAGTCTTCTCTTTCTGATGATTTTCTGTATATCCTCTTGTCTCGTCCTTTCTCTTATAGTTTTATTTGATATCTTATCACCCCATGAAATGTGCAGAATTCTTCTCAGCCATCTGTGATGTGCTGCCTTCAGTATTTTCTTGTTTGCCACCATCATTGGTCAAGTTTCTGATCCATATAGTAGTGTGCTTAATATTAAGGCCTCATACAAACGAATCTTTGTCCTCAAACTACGCCCGTTGTTCATCCATATCTTTTCAAGTCTTCCAAAAGCAGCATTTGTCTTTCCTATGCGTATCCTTACACATACGCGCAGCTGTTGTCTGCTGTTATTAAGCTACCGAGGGAGCAGAAATCATCCACAAACTCAATCTCCTTGTCATCAATCATGATCTTTTCCATTTCAATCCATTTTCCTATCTTCATGATTTTGGTCTTTCGGGACTGATAGTAAGTCCCACCTTCTCTGCCTCCTCCTGGGCTTAAGACACCAGTTCTGTCATACCTTTCAAAGTGCTGTCCCGCAGAGCGATATCATCGGCGAAGTTCAGGTCTTTCAACATATCGCCGTTTATCCATTTCAATCCAATGTTACTGCCTTCCGTCACTCTCGACATCACCCAATCCACAACTAGGGCAAAAGTCATCAGTGACAAAACGCATCCCTGATGATTGCCAGTTACAATCTGAAACTACTCACTCACCTCTCCGCCGTTTCTCACAGCGCATCGACTGTCATCATAAAGGCTCTTGGTGACATCAATTATCTTAGTTGGAGATCCATCTCTTCAAAATCCCCTTGTGAATCTCTCTGGACACTGTCAAGGCCTTTTTGAAATCAACAAAATTACTCAGTACAGGAACTTCCCACATCAGAGTCTTCTCAATTATCTAAGTGTGAAAATTTGCTCACAGCAGGATCGCCCTGGTCTAAGCCCTGCCTGTTCCTGTCTCAGATTTTGGTGTACACCAGCCATCATACGATTCAGCATCATTGTGACCATGACCTATTCAGGGATCGACAGTAGAGTGATGCCTCTCCAATTTGAGCATTCGCTCAAATTTCACTTTTTTAGGGATTGGAATGATGATGCCATCTCTCGATGCAATCGATATTCTGCCTATTGCCCATATGTTGTTGCGCTACTTTGTTAGTTCTCTTATCACTGTCTCGCCCCATATTTAATCATTTCGGCTTTTATTCAGTCATTTCCTGCAGCCTTTCCATTCTTCAGACTCTTGGTTGCCTTTCGTATCTCTACTTCTTTGTTAACATCTTCTATAACGATTTCCAACTCCTGAACTTCCTCTTCCAAGTTCAAGCCTTCCAGATGTGTTATTGCTTTCGAATAGTTTAGGATACTCTCAAATGTTCTGTCCAGCGTCTCATCTGGTCCTCACTCGTTTTTGTCATCATTCTGTCCATCGATCTTTTTATCGGGAGGTTCTGTATCCTGTGCTTCCTGGAAGTTATTTCACTATACGAAACAAAGTTTTGGAATCTCGTCTTCTTCCTGCTTCTACCGCTTCAGTTATTCTCTCTAAGGTGTACTTATTTATGTCGTGTCTACACTTCCTCTTACACGTAACTTCCATATCCTTTCCTCTGTATGTTTTAGTCAGATCTTGTTGGCCAATTCAACTAGTCCTTGTCTGCTCCATTTTCTGCTTAAGAAGTTTCCTTTCATCTATTGCCTGCCACTTTCTGTTGAGATCCACGATTCCTTTTTGCATCCTCTTTTGAAACCTAGAATCTTTTTACCAGTCTTTGTGACTGTGTTGCTCCATCTCTCCCATTCTGTATCAATGTCGGTCTCGTCTACATCCTTCGCAATTCTCCAAGATAGTAAACCTGTTCTTTAATTCCAACTCATTGTTTTTGTATCGGCTGTTCCTTCAGGCTATCGGTATTTACAACCATTCTCCTCTGGTAGTTTCTTTAGTTTTATCTTTATTTTTGCAACCAGAAGATGGTGGTATGATGCTATATCTGCGCCTCGTGTCGTTCAACTGGTGAACCATGCCGTGCTGTTGGTCAACCGTGTCGTTAAAATGGTGAACCACACCGTCCTGGTGGTCACACGTGTCGTTCAACTCGTGAACCATGCCGTGCTGTTGGTCAACCGTGTCGTTCAGTTTGTGAGCCATGCCGTTCTTCTGGTCAGTCGTTCCTGTCCGACGGTCAGCAGCTCCGTTCAGGTGGTCCGGTTCAATATACGGGAGCGACGGTGGATTCGAGTCGTCTACCGAGTCATATTTTTCGTCAGGTCTGTCGTGTTCGGCCCAGCACGATATTACCGAGGATGATCCAGTAAAGTCGTAGTCATCGGCCGACTGTCTTCTTTCTTCATAATCCTTGGTACAGAGGGATTAACACAGACTTCTGGTACAGGACGTCGTTTGTATGGGTCGATACAAGGATAAGAGGAGCTTTACGGTTTCGGTTGAGTGACTAGACTAGAGGGGTAGTAGCATTAAAGTTAAATAGAATTGTTGATTTTATATATTAATTTAGGATAGTATTCCAGTTAAGGGTGTATTTATTACAATTATACTTTTTATAAGATTGAGAATTATTGACAGTGATTAGTGAATTGTTGTTTGGTATGTTTGTGGATATTAAAGAAAGGGTAGGTGATTGGATAGTTGTGTCGAGATGAGGGAATGGATTAATTCATGGTTGTTTTGGAAGGCATAAGTTGAGTAGTAGGCGGGTCCTTGGGGTCCTCGGGCGAAACTTTTGTTTTTAAGATTTATATAATGGATGGATTTTTACAGCATTGTGGTACCTCATAGAGCTCTGGTTATGTCATGTAATAGAGATTTGTATTTTGTTATAGTTTGACGACTTTGTAGTGCCTCGTTGAGGTTTGGTGCGTTTTGTGTAGAGTATATAGTAATTTGTGATTAATGTTTCGTCCCGAGTTCCTATATTGCAGTTATAGTCTGTGTGTAGGTGTTAGAATGTGAACAGTTGGGATACGTGTGTATGTTTGGGGTTGTGCATTACATGGGTTACCTAATCGAGTGATGAGTTGGTTGTTTTTTGATAGAACTGGTTGAGTCGTTTGAGGAATTTACTTAATCTGGAGTTGTGAATGTGTAGTGTTCTTAGCCTTGATGACTTTTGTGTCACGTTGACTTTTGTTTTGACTAGGCATAGTGTATTTTGTATAGTCCGTTAGGCTGTGATCTTCTTGTATTGTTCTGTCGGAATAGTCAATGATGGATGAATTTGAATTTCTCTCAATGATATCAGGTTTTGTATGGATAAATTGAATTGTGTATTTTCTGGCTGCATTTGAGTGTCAGACTTTGTTTCGTCCATAACTGAGTTTTTATGTGGGGTGTTTTGTACACGTTCCTTAGTTTTTATAGCTAATTTTGACCAGGTATTGAATTTTGTGTGGTAGCGCACTTTGTACAAGTCCATGTGACTTTAAATGCTTACTGCATTTGTTTCCGAGAAGACAGAGTCCAGACACTCTCTTACAGATGCACAAACAGATGTTGAGAAGAGACTATCTAAGGGAGATGGAGATAGATAGTTCGAGGGATCGTTTTTCTGTCGTTTAATGTCGTCACTGAATTACTTGGAGGTTTTATTTGTACTGTGCGTGAGACAGTTTCCTTACGTGGAAGAAAGCACGATTTTAAATCGAGACGTTGTTTTGCTGGTTCTACCCCTGACAACGAATACGAACCATTTATTACCCAGCATGTAACAATATACACCTATACAGACCCTTATATATAGGTATCTGGCGATTTCTGACATATATTTATATATACGAAAGGCCTCAGGCTAGATAAGATGACAAGATAGTCTGAGCATGCACAACAACAGCTGTCAAGAATTTCGAACAAATATTTTATTAGTGCACATTGCAGTAGTTCTAGTACTAGCAAAAGATATTTCACTTAATTTTAATCCTATGTTCCAAAAATTTAACAAATGCTCTAAGTCAGTAAGTAAGAATTTTTTTGCGCGAGACAAAATCTCACGCTTCACCAACAAGGCGTAAATACAGCAAAAAATGAAGCAGCATTATAAACGGCTTAACCAATATAATTATACATTAATTGGAATAAGCCATTCCAAATATAATTATACAGTAATTGGAATAACCCATTCCAAATATAATTATACAGTAATTCGAATAAGTCATTCCAAATATAATTAATTATGCAGTAGTTGGAATAAGCCATTTCAAATACAATTATGCAGTAACTGGAATAAGCCATTCCAATTAAACAATTCCAAAACAAATAGATTTAGGGTGAGCCACTCAAAACATAGAACCAATGCCTCCTTCAAAACCCTGCACTAGTCGATTTATACAAAATAATAAGCCGAGTGTTGAATCAGGACGTCCGTATAAGATACCCGCAAAATGACCTACTTTGGAATCATAACTCCTCATTTCCGCATTTGGCAGCTTTTTATCTCGTCTGCTTCTGCCCAGTATTCTTCTCAGCCAGTTCATTTCCACCACCAGTAATCTCCCTTCATCCTCCTTTAGTATGCACCAGCACTCTGATCCATACAGCAGCACCGGGATGACAAGTGCTTCATATAGTTTCATCTTTGTCTTTATCGATACACTGTATGTTTTCCACATCTTGCTCAATCTACCAAACGCCGTCGATGCCAGACCAATCCTCCGTTTTATATCTTTTGTACATTGGCCATCTTCCGTTATTAATCCTCCCAAGTACACAAACTCTGTAACTTGTTAAGCTCTTCATTATCTATTTCCACCCTCAGCTCCTTGTGTTGTTCCCAGTAGTCACTGTTTTGGTTTTCTGCACATTTGTATTTCTCACTCTCATAGAAATACATTTCAGCAGAAGTCAATAAATGATTCATCTGGGGGAGTGTTGCGATGGTCAGAACAGTGCTCCAGAAATGCTTCCTCCTTTTGAAACAATTCATTGCATATTCCACATCCATAAGCTCTTCCCATGAAAGGTTTCAATTTCTCAAGTGATTTCATGTTCTTAATGGAAATCAATTTTCCAATTTCAATTTCCTTGGAAAGGCTGAGAACTTCACTAGGATGGGCATCTGGCAGACACGTGTTCCATGAAACGATCTCAGTAATGCTTGTGCCACTTAACGAGTCAGATCTCATACCTTGTCTACTAGATGCACAGCTTACTGTGAGAGAATCAGAAGTCTTTAACATTGCACAATGTATAATGTGCTTTGTAAGATTTACTTTGCATCTAAAAGCTTCACTGCATATATGGCAAATGAATGGTTTTTCTCCATTATGAGTTCCAATGTGATTTTTCAGATAATCTTCTGATGGCAGTGACTTCTGACAACACCGGCACATGTGTGGTTTTTCTTCATCTTGGAGTCTTACGTGCCTCTTAAGAGCATTATGTAATACACAGGGCAGTTGACAGAGATGACTTTTCTGTGACTTTTCATCAGTATGAATCCTCATGTGAATTCTGAAAGAATTGTATGCTGCAAATGATTTCTGACAATGCTGGCATTTGTATGGTTTTTCTCCTGTATGCGTTCTCACATGTCTCTTCAAATTACCAACAATGGCAAATGATTTCTCACATTGCTGGCATTTGTATGGTTCTTCTCCTGCATGAGTTCTGGTGTGCATCTTAAGAGTATAATTTAATGCAAATGATTTCTGACATAAACGGCATATGTATGGTTTTTCTCCTGTATGGGTTCTCATGTGTCCCTTCAAAGTACCACCCCTGGGAAATGATTTCTGACATAAATGGCATTTGTATGGTTTTTCTCCAGCATGGACTTTCATGTGATCTCTTAGATGACCATTCTGTCCGAATACTTTCTGACAAAAATTACATATGTACGGTTTTTCTCCAGTATGAGTTCTCATGTGTATCTTCAAAGTACCACTACCGGTAAATGATTTCTGACATAACTGGCATTTGTATGGTTTTTCTCCTGTATGCGTTCTCATGTGTATCTTCAAAGTACCACTACCGGTAAATGATTTCTGACATAACTGGCATTTGTATGGTTTTTCTCCTGTATGCTTTCTCATATGTCTCTTCAAATCACAACCATCAGCATATGATTTCTGACATAACTGGCATTTGTATGGTTTTTCTCCTGTATGCTTTCTCATATGTCTCTTCAAATTACAACCACTAGCATATGATTTCTGACATAACTGGCAATTGTATGGTTTTTCTCCTGTATGCATTCTTATGTGTGTCTTCAAAGTACCACTATGGGTAAACGATTTCTGACATAACTGGCATTTGTATGGTTTTTCTCCAGTATGCTTTCTTATGTGTGTCTTCAAATTACCACCATGGGTAAATGATTTCTGACATAACTGGCATTTGTAAAGTCTTTCTCCAGTATGGGTTCTCATATGCCTTTCCAGATGAGCATTGTCTGGAAATGATTTAGTGCACAATCCACATTTGTAAAGCTTCTCTCCAGTATGGTGTCTCATGATTGTTCAGTAAAATTTGTTGCACAAAGCTACACAGAGGTGTAAGTTATTTGCATGTGTCCTGCTTGTTTTTTAAATCGCAATCTCAGGTATAAGTTTGTGAAAGGAATAAATGTCTCTTAAATTTCCAATTTTGTATTTTCCAGTATCTGACTACAAAAGAAGGAAGTTCGTTGTGTTACACTGGAACTGAAGACTTCAATCTGAGGATAAAGCAGATTATATTCAGCTTTTTACAGTACTTAAGAATTACCTTCTTCAAACTGCTTATGTTTCAAATCCTAATCTCAGGTATGAGTTTGTGAAAGGCATAAATGTTTCTTAGATTTAATTTTACTTCTTCTGGTATCTAGCTACAAGACAGACAAGTCTGTCATGTTACACTGGCACTGAAGACTTCAACAAGCAGATTAAGCTGATTATAATCAGGTCTTTTACTGCACTTAAGACTTACCTTCTTCAAATTTCTTATTCACCATAGACTGCCTCTTTACAGGAACAATGACATTCTGAATATTGACCTGATTCCAAACTGGCTTTGGTGCTCCATCGGTTGATGCCAGGTGCATTAAAGAAAATAATAGTAACAATAATAAGCCTCTCTCTGAAAGGCTGTCAGTTTCCATCAACAATTTGCAAACTACCTCTTATTATTAATAAATGTATTGTGTAAGGCACACAATGACATTCTCTGAAATAAAGTTAAACCAGAATACAAGAAAGTGCCAGAATTAGTAGCATATGGGCAAATCTGTCACATAACCTCTTTCCTTTAAAAATTTGGTCACAAAAGCATCAAAAGCTCCAACTGTGAAAAGGTTCGTCATAAACTTGTAAAATCATTAGACCATATCCTTGTGTCGCTTTAGCAAACATTAGTGTTATTCCAGCTCAAGTTGACCAATTCTGAGGAATGTTCCCGCCCGACCATCTCAGAATTGGCTGAAATTTTAACCACATGTTGCAAGATGTACTGGATGGCAAAGCCCGAAATTTTTCTGCAATATGTCAAATACTTTCCAAGGTATCGTTGATTCCACGACCCCACCCTCCAAAGGCATTTCGTGAAACTTCACGATGTCCACTTTTTGAGAATTGATATCTCTAGAGCTTCTAAACCAATTTAGATGATTTTTTCTATGTGTACAGTTTATTGTGCAGATTACAAAAATATAATTATTATTTCTGTGTGTCCTATGATTTCAGCTGTATTAAATGTCAAAAGTGCCTTCATATTCATTTTATTTCTAAATCTTTCAATATTCAGTGATCAATATCTCCACAATTACCAGGCACCATGCAATCAATTTTTATAGGTATACTGCCTATGTAGCTGGCAACTACTTGGCAGAGTTTGACTTGATTACTTATTCACATCTGCTGGATATAGTAGTTCACCAAAACTGACAGGGGTGTCAGAGAGAAAAAATATTCCCAAAAAGGGTCATAAAAATATTATTTTTTTATTGCATTTTCTGATAGTTATCATTTGATAACACTGGTCAACATAGAAATCGTTACTGACTGGAAAAGGCCCTAATGTGTAGCATCTTGGTGTGCTGAACACGAAAATAACCATAAAAATTTTTTATTGGCTCTCGTTTTGAAAATATTTCATATAGTTCATTTTTTATGTTTCACCATGTAAATTTATGCAGTAGGACTGCGACAATATCCTAAATAAGTCTAGAATGATGTAATATTTCACCTCATTGCATAATCCCATCATGGACACATCATGCACAGTTGATTACGTCATTTTCTGATGCAATGTAAAGCTACAGCCAGTCGGCTGCTGACGTAAGATGACGTCAGCAGTGTACTATATAAAGCGAGTCGGAACGGTTGAGCATTTACAATATTACAGACTTTGTGCGAGACAGTTTAAGTTACTGTTTTATAAAACTATTATTACTTTATCCATTTAGATACAATACAGAACAGTAATGCCTCGGAAGTGCGTAAATACTGTGGACAACTTTTGTTACATTTGTGGGGAAGTGACATTTGCCAACCAGAAGAAAAGTATCACTTATCAAGTCAAGAAGGCATATCATGCTTACTTCGAATGCAAGGTTGGTGACCAAGACAAGCCATGGGCTCCGCATATATGCTGTGCTACATGTACAACACAGCTTTCACAGTGGTTGAATGGCAAAAGACCATCAATGCCGTTTGCAGTTCCCATGGTGTGGAGAGAGCAAAGCAACCACGTAGATGACTGTTACTTCTGCTTGGTTCCTCCTCTTTCCGGTGGAATAACGAAGCAAAAGAAGTCGACAATAGTCTACCCAAACATTCCGTCAGCATTGAGACCAGTTCCACATGGTGATGGACTTCCTATTCCAGAACCTCCAGCAGAATATATTTTCCTTGATTCATCTGATGAGGACAAGGGTGAGCCGACATGTTCTTCTCCTGGTCCGTCAGCGTGCAGTGATCCCGATTTTCACTGTGGTGCATCATCAACCCCACACAGAATAACACAGGAAGAACTAAATGACCTTGTTCGTGATTTGGACTTATCCAAAAACAAGGCAGAATTGCTAGGATCAAGACTCCAACAATGGAATCTTCTAGAAGAATATGTCACAATTACTTCATATAGAAAGCGCCATCAGCAGTTGGAACCTTTCTTTATGAAGGAAGGTAATCTGGTATTCTGTTCCAATATTGACGACCTCATGAATGCCTTACAGATCACTCATGACCCACAAGAATGGAGACTCTTTGTAGACTCTTCAACACTGAGTCTTAAGGCTGTGCTTTTGCACAATGGAAACCGTCTTCCATCTATTCCATTAGCGCATGCTGTCCACATGAAAGAGACATACGATAACTTAAAACAGCTACTGCATTCCATTGACTATAACAGGTACAAATGGCACCTGTGTGGTGATTTGAAGGTAGTTGCCATTTTAATGGGACTGCAGCAAGGATATACAAAATATATGTGTTTCTTGTGTCAGTGGGATAGCCGAGCAAGAGAGTTGCACTACGTGCGGAAGGAATGGACTCCCAGACAAAACATGGCAGTTGGACAGAAGAATATCCAGCACCCAGCTCTGGTCGAGGCTCACAAAATCCTACTACCACCCCTTCACATCAAACTAGGTTTGGTGAAGAACTTCGTGAAAGCCATGGACCGCACTTCGCCAGCTTTCCGATACCTGCATGAAAAATTCCCTCGACTCAGCGAAGCAAAGATTAAAGAGGGAGTTTTTGTGGGTCCTCAGATAAGAGAACTCTTCAAAGATGACCGCTTCAACAACTTGCTGGAGGGTGATGCGAAACAAGCATGGAATGCTTTTCGTCTAGTGTCTACAGACTTTCTGGGGAATGTTAGGGCAGAAAACTACAAGGAACTAGTAGAAGACATGCTCAAGCAGTACCAGAAATTTCGCTGCAATATGTCTCTGAAGATGCATTTCCTTCATTCCCATCTGGATTTCTTCCCTGACAACTGTGGTATGGTTAGTGACGAACATGGCGAACGTTTTCATCAAGATATCGCAACAATGGAGCAAAGGTACCAGGGAAAATGGTCCACTACAATGTTGGCTGACTACTGTTGGACACTCCGCAGAGATGCTCCCGAACAGCTGTACAAGAGACAGGCAAAAAAATCTAAGAACTAGTCTATGACCTGGTTTTTACAAATATTAACTGTAAGTGTATCACTATTGGCATGCATTGTGCGATATAAAATTACTTCATTTCAGATTACAAAAAAACTAGAGCCAATTCGGCATTTTCACTGTCATATTCGTGTTCAGCACATACAAATTGATAAGAACTGACTAATTTCATTTCAGTAACATGACTTTTGTAAAAATTTGTTGTCCAGTGTAAGTGATCCAAAAATCCTGATGGCTTTTTTGTTTTAAGGAGTTTACAGAGTGTCAAATATGGTCATTTTTTGGCATCACGAGTTGCAGTTATGGGTGGTATTAACAGACTTGTTACCCTAACATTTCAATACCAAAACTGTGAAACCAATGTGATCACTTTTAAAAATATAAATGCAACATATCTAAGTAATTTTTATTGTAATCATAATCTCGAGATTTCTACAGCGCTCAACGAAAGCAGGAACCAGCTTATTCACAGGCGCTCAGTCAAAACAAAATCGATAGGCAAAAGGGTTCGGTTCCAGGTCAAGATCCAGGAGTCAGGCAGCTGGACGGCTATGGTGGATGGTGTTTGAAATTGAAACGAGAAGAGAGATAAGGGGAAGAGGAAGAATCAGGATAAGAAAGAAGTGAAGTGTTTGTGAGTTCGTATGATGGACAAGATAATTGTTGTAATTCTGGCGGGAGTTTATTTCAGAGGGGTGGAGCAGCTATGTCTATGGATAGATTTCCAAATTTTAAGGATGATGTGCTGATTGAACGGAATGGTAGGATTTTAAATAATTGACGAAGATAGGAGAGTTGGGAGAATTGAAGTGTATTGTAGGTAAGGGATAAGACTTTGTACTCTATTCGTTCTGGTATTTTAATCCAATTAAGTGATTTCAGAACAGGAGTGATGTGATGATATTTGGGAGATTTGGTGACGGCACGAGCGAGAGCATTCTGAATTCCTTGAAGGCTATTTATCTGGGTTGTATCTATATTGAGGAAAAGTGAATTACAGTAATCAAATTTTGCATTGACTATGGATGTGGCGATGGTAGATGCAATTTTGAAGTCAAGTATAGGGCAGATTCTGCGGAGGTCACGGATAAGCATGAAGCAAGAGCGGGAACGATGGGTGATATGATCAGAAAAAGTTAGGTTCTGGTCAAAAATAACACCTAAATTACGGACAGAAGAGTTAGTATTAAATGCGTTGGTGGAGGCAGAGTGCAGGCTGAGGGAGACAGAAGGGTCAGGAATTTTCTTCAGCTGGTCACGTAGGCCAATAAGTATGAATTCCGTCTTAGATGGTAAGAAGCTGAAGCACGCCACACAAGCGTTGGTCTAGTAAAGATTTTACTGTAACCATAATTCAATTATTAATACAGAAAACGTTATGCGTATTAGGCTGCCGTAAAACAAAAGTCAATGGAAAAAATCACACAGTCTTGCCAGATTTAAGAAAAGCATTACCTTTGTTGAGCAAACTTCGATTATTATTTTCCTATTAACAAAATGGCGTACGATGAAAAGAGTATACATAGAAGCGGGACAATATCCAGTGCGCATAAAAGATAATATCAATTATTCCTGCCATCTTTCGATTAGTATTCATTAAATATCAGATATTTAATCGCAAGACGCACAACGTATTTCCAGTTCAGCAGTATAGGGAGAAGAGCTGGATCGATATAGGCTGGTGTTTTTTAGCTTTTCTCAATATCAGCTCAATATCGGTCGGTGACAGCACCTGTCAATAAGGTGGTTTCCAGGACTTCGTTTTCGCTGGCCGCTGCAGAAATCTTGATATTAGAATTACAATTCCTCGGATAATGCAAATTAAGTCCCTGAGATCCATGTTGTTTCAGTGTCGAGTCGAAAATAATGAGAGAAATCCGACGGAAGTAGGGCTGCCAACCGTCCCGGATTCGCCTGGACAGTCCCGGAATCGGCCTTGTGCGTCCCGTGTCCCGGATTGATCCCAAATTGTGCCGGAACTTGGTGTAAATATCCATTTCACCAAATGTTGTTCTTTTCGCACAGTAAACTCAAACAGCCGACCGTAAATAAGTTTTACAGTAACCATAGAATAGAGGATAGTTAGGTTAGTAAGCAATCTTTTATGGGATCATGGCACGCCAACATTAGTAAGTGGAACCGAACCCTTTTGCCTATCGATTTTGTTTTGACTGAGCGCCTGTGAATAAGCTGGTTCATGCGACTTAGCTTTCGTTGGGCGCTGTAGAAATCTCGAGATTACCATTATGATTACAACAGTGTTCAAATGTTGCCGCGTGTAGCGGAAATCTAATGGCAGCTTTTCCATAATTGTTCAGTTCCGGAACCTTTTTTTTTAGAAAAAAGCACTGGCAGAGACAATACTATCTTCAAATCCAATCCACAGGTCTTTAGCTCATGCATAAAAGATAAATTTTGTGTTTCCCGATGTGTCGTGGTACAAATGAGAAAAACTTGGCAATGCCTTAAAGGAATTAATTAAATTATAGTTGATTGAATGAATTACTTGAATTTGCACTTTAGATAATTTTTTTCTGTTGGGCATTGTATTTTGCTCCTTTATTTGAGGTTACATAAGCACCTCT